>NWSH02000437.1:13927412-13977878 GCA_002382865.2 Heliothis virescens | reverse complement strand
ACGCTTGTCGCTTAATATTAATTAAAAAAAATCAAAATTTTCAGCATACAACAAAACAGCTTTCAACCAAGTTCCCCAACGTGTTAATATTGGTTCTGGAGGCAGTGCCACGTTTGGTAGTTGCTCTTTATATGATTGTACTCGCGATGGTGCTTTTAAAAACACTTTTTTTGTAGAAGAAATCAATTTATTGACTATCCCGAACTCATTTCTGACCTCTTCCGCAACTCGATGTAATCCATGGGCTAGACAGGTGATGTGACTAGACACGTAGAACTACTGAAATAAGCACCTTCAGTGAAAAAATACCATTATATGCAATAACGCTATAAAAATAGCATTATATGCATTTGCATATGCAAAAATGCAAATGCATATAATCCGATGTCTAATTATGACTATAAATACATACATGTATGTAGCGTTTAACAACATTTTAGATTTCATTAGCCTGACAGATTTCTAACGCCCACGACGATCATTAAGAGACAGGATACTTTCTTTACTTCACTCTCGCGCAACCCGTGTCTAAGTGACACACTTAGAAAACATAGTACTTGGATAGAATGTACTGATGTATGTCTATACATGGTGTGAATGTACTGTATTCAAAAGCATTACTATAGAAGATTCTGAAAATAAAAATGGTGGTGGACCCAAAATGATACCTCGGTGAACATTATGTAAGTACATTATCATCCAATGATTTTATCAGTTACAGTTTAGTGTTTTATTTATGCAATTAGTTATGCTTCAATGCAGAAATGAGAATGTTGAGATGGATGTGTGGTGTGACAAGAATGGACAAAGTGAGGAATGAGTACATTAGAGGAAGTCTGAAAGTAGCACCAATTACAGAAAAGATAAGAGGTAAGCGATTGTCATGGTATGGGCATGTAATGAGGAGGGATGAAACACATGTAACGAAAAGTATGTTAAGTATGAATGTAGAGGGTGTGAGAGGGAGAGGAGGACCAAAGAAAAGATGATTGATGATGACAAAGAAGGATGGATTGCGTGAGAGATGACGTGAGTACGAAGGAAGTGAATGTTAGTATGACGAGTGATAGTGAGAAATGGAAGGAAAAAACATATTGCGCCGACCCTAAATAAAATTGGGAACAGGGCAGGAAGATGATGAATTAGTTATGCATCACAATTAGTAGAATCTAATTTTAATTCTGTAACAAATCATTCAATATAGCTATGAGAACATCATTAAAAACTCAGTCTTTTACAAAAATTTTCTGTCCCAACTCACGAGCTTCCTGCCAACCTTCATATTAAAAGATTCCAATAACTACCTCAGATTCGCATAATTCTTCAAATAGCCCCTTTGCAGGTCATTTAACGTCTTAAAATGCAGGTCACTTCCTAAACAGGTAGAAACATGCAACAAAACTGCATTTTTGTGTGAATCACTGCATTAATGTGGCACTTATGAATCATATGAGAAATCTCTAAGGTATTATGTGGTATGTAGTAAAATTTTGATAGCAGTCGTTTGTAATCATAAAGTTTATGTTGATCAAAGGAAATGGTTTATAGGTGGAAATATTGTAGGGTATACTGCCAGTTTAGAAGTACCAGATAATGTTCTACATAGCTGTCTAACAGATAGTGCCAGGAAGTTTTTAATTTCGACTGCTTTTCTATGGCATGATCTGTCAGATAGAACTTTATCTGAAACCTGTGAAACTGGCCGGTAGTATTTTGTTTTAAAAGTCAAAAGTCAATTTTTTTTATTTCAAGTAGACCTATTACAGGTTCTTATGAAAAGTCAAACTAGTTGCACGGTTCCAAGGAGTTGGTCTCATGGAGAAGAACCGGCAAGAAACTCCATGGACACTCTTTTAAAATAACTAGGTATCTTGTACAAAATAATTTCAATTTAATGAGGATCACGTAGGTCAAAGTTTTTTTATAAAATTTTATTGATTTGGTTATAATCGATAATCTATCAGGAGTAATGATGGGCAATACAAATGCTTTATATCGATATTTATGATGAACAAAGAAAATATTGATGACGAAAGTTTAATTAGTCGGTTTATTTATTGCGTTTTTTAAAGTATGAACTGGTGGCAAGTATTAATGGAAAAACGTAATAAAATTAATACATTTTTGTTACACGCCATTGTAATAACATACACTTTAAGTAAATATTAAGTAAAAACCCATAAATGGAGATAACACGCAGTTTAACTAATAAGTTACGAACATTATCATTCGCAATTAATTACTGTCAATCGCAATACACCATCTCTGATCAACCATGTTTATTACACACATTATTTTTCAATAAAACGAACTTTCCAATCGATACGCCATAAAAATATCGATATATTATCGATAAAAAATAGCAATAAACGTTTAAGTAGCTTTTTAGGGTTCCGTACCCAAAGGGTAAAACGGAACCCTATTACTAAGACTTCGTTGTCTGTCTGTCTGTCTATCTGTCTGTCTGTCTCCAGCCTGTATCTCATTAACCGAGATAGCTAGAATGCTGAAATTTTCACAAATGATGTATATCCGTTGCCGCTATAACAACAAATACTAAAAATTAATTATTAAGGCTGTTGATTTATATTAATTACTTACAAAATTGTATACTAGTAGCGCCATCTATTAGAAATAATGTGCAACTTAAGTAACTCACACTTGACCATTCCTATTGTACTTTTTTCATAGATAATGGTACGGAACCCTTCGTGCGCGAGTCCAACTCGCACTCGACCGGTTTTTTAACTTACGCAATCTTAATTGTTAGTCCAATTTTATTAATTCTGTGACACCTTGAAAAGTAGGTGTTAACTTATTACCAAATGTCACGTTCTTTTATTTTCACATATTTAAGTTAACCTTATGGTCGCCTTTCACGTAAACGAGTGCGGCACCGGTATTAAATATCGTTATTTTACGATGTCGATATATCGATAATTTCGCAGCACTAAATGTAAAATTTAATAGCTCAGTGTTGTTTTGTGTTTGTGAAAATAGGGGTGTAAATTATTAATGTCCTTATGATGTAGATAACGACTTGTGAAAAGATATTTTGTCTGAAAATTATCATTTTCATTATAATTTTATCGTCATGACTTTGGTATACCTATCTTATTTCAATTTAACAAGTTTCTCTGTCGTAAGTAAATCTGGAAAATGCTTAGAAATATTTTCTCTCTCTGGGAAGCGAACTAGCGACATGTAATACAGGTCTACATCAATAAGTTAGCCATTACACTATGCGTATTTTATTTACAGCCTGGATACACAATTCTGTTTAAGATGACAGGTACTTTTAATCTAAAATAATTTTGATTAATATACTCTGTTCACTTTCATTGTGTTCATTCCAAATTGTACCTAATGATGCCATAGAAAAGCAGTCAAAATTAAGAACATTTGTGGTTTAAAAGTTATTAAAAATTAACTGTCAGATAGCTCAGATCTAGAACTTTATCTGGAACCTATAAAACTGGCGCTTAGTTTCATAGCTTGAAGTATCCCACTGCTGGACAAAGGCCCCCATTTCGTGGCCATACTTGTAAATTTTTCGAATACTAACTCAAATGTTGTTACAAAATAATCGTAATTAAATCTAAATCCATTAAAATCAGTTCCTAAATCTCCATTAAACAACAAGCAACCAACAACCAATTTAACAGCTTATCTCAAATTTAATGGTTTTAACGACAGAATTAGTTAAAAACTATGGTTTAAATGCCGATAAAGTTACGATAATTACAAACCGATTTGATATTGCTCTTAAGAAACCTGGTTTATAACTACGATTATATTCTATCAATATTCATAGGACATATTGCTGCGATACCTTTTAGCGCTGTAATTAAATACTTATTTCAATGGTTGATCGTAAAAATTATGAAAGTTAATCGGGCGCCTTTTTATAAACCTGTATGTTTGGTGCAGGTTTTTCATTCAAGATAAGCAACCAGCATCCTAGTTAAATCTACAGAATCTTAAAAACAGCAAAATGCAACAAATCTTAAAATCAATACTTACTAGAATAAAAGTCTAGTAGTCTTCATTTAATAGTAGCCTAGTTATAAAAGAACAAATAACATTGAAACAATAAAACTTTTTACCAAGAACTTATAACAGGCTTCTAAAAACAATCTTGCAAGAAAAATCTCTCCACATCTCCTGAAATAAAGATACCTGAAAAATAACAACGTCAACCACCCCAAAGTTCTTTAATATGAAATCATACATTCACAAACCCCACATCAAAGTATTCTGTTATCCTGATACAAAAATCCTGTAGTATTTACACCTCCCTACCACATCAACGATAGTCAGTATGTATATTTACGCAGGTGAGCATGTCTGTTTGTCCAACAGTTTAACGGGAGTTACAGACGTGATGTCTTATTCTTGCTTTGTTTTGAAAGAGCAACTTTACACGTTTTTGGTAGAACTTTTTTGAAGACTAGCTGTTTTGACGCGGTTACACCCGCTTCCAGGGGGAACTTCTTGCCGTATCTGGATTAAATTATAGCTTATGTTACTTGAAAATGATGTAGCTTCCCAAAAGTGAATATATTTTTCATGTAGGTCAATTTATATATTGAATTGTAGTGTAGTAAATTATTAATTAGTATCATGCGGTCACATTCAGGATGCTTTTGAGAAATAGTTATCTTTATATTAATAATAAAATCTGTCTGCCCCGGAAATGTATGTAGATAAATAATAATGTATCCAATCTTCCGGAGTATTTCTTCGTATTTCTGAAACTATAACTTACATCCCTCACAAGAAGGACACACACATAGTTCTGAAAACTATAATATTTATTTACTTTCAACTTTATTATCTTTCCATTTGATAACTAAATATAGAAACGGAAATATAACATATCTTCATATGAACCGAAAATGTAAGCATTACCTTTTAGTACCATATACATATAATAACAATTCCAAAAATACCCTATACCTGGTCGTCTGTTTATTATAAAGACGATGATAAATGTAGCAGGTGACTGTACCTGCAACAAAAGTTCGTGATCCGAATCATAATTACATACAAAACACATCTAAACATAATATATTAAAAGAGTAAAAAAATGGTGTATGTACATCAAATATTTTTACAAAACAAAATATGTAGGCTTACTAAAAAAAGATTAAAAATTTGTACGTTTAAAAGTTTGTCTGTTTGCACACGCTAATCTCAGGAACCACTTGACGGATTTTGATGAAACTTGGCAAACATATAGCTTATATATCAGAATAACATATAGGCTACTTTTTGTCTGGGTATGGGAAATAGTTTCCTCGGGAAGCGGGCAAAGCCGCTGACAGAAGCTAGTATTCGACTAAAATAAATAAATAAACAAAACACGAGCGAATTTCGAAATTCAAGTGCATGTTTTACGTTCTGTAGTCGTGACAGTATGGGAATCTTCAGTGTCCAGGTATTTTGTGATTATGCTTTTGATAATGGAATTTTGTTGCTGACCATACATAAACCAGGGTTTGGTCCTTTGAATTATTTCTTTGAAACGTTTGGTAATACGACTGTGAGATGTCGTTTTAAATCAAAATTATGGTCCGTTTATATCTAGAGGTTCAGTTTTACCTTATGTGAGTTTAGCTGTCAGAAATTAAATGGTGATGTGTTCACGTTCATTATGATGCATGTTATATTTTTTTTTAATCTATCACAGTATAGTAGTCGCCGAACTTTTTGTCCAAAATTGCTCGGAATTTAATTTCGTACCGCCGTTAATTTTTGCGAGGACTGTACTTCGTCGTAATGTATGAAGAGGATAATAGTGTATTCTGAACTTTAATATAAAAAAATCTCTAAACTAATGATTGTCTATTTTTGTTACAGGTATGTTACTACCATCTTTGAAACTCGAAGCTAAGGTTTGACCAACTTATTATTGTAATAAAAATATTTTTTCCCAAAAAAAAACTTAACAACAACCCACTAAAAAGCAAAGCAATAAAATTAAAACTTCAACAAAAATATCTTTTGAATTCCGATACGATTTCTCAGCACAAAAACCTTTATCACATTTAGGGCCCAACGGAGATTAAGTTTCGCAATATTTATAAACGTTACAAAATGTATATGTTTAACTTTGCACTTAATCGAATATTTATTGCAACAAACTGAAGTAGATTAAATAGGGAGCTTAGAACGTTAAAATATCTGGAAGCGCCAACACAAAAACTTGCGAAAAAGTCTACCAAGCCCGAGAGGTCAAACAATGCATACAAATAGTGATAGCCCATTTATGCATCATCAATCACATCGTTTTGCACACACACCACAAAATTAGATTAAACTTTACGCACACCTGTGTACACCTACACCTACATAACAGTGTGATAGGCGGTATCATATATACAGTCGTGAAAATGAGGGATCTAGTGACTATCAAACCTCCGCAATTTTGTAGTGTAATACATTGACTAAACATTACGGATCCACCGGTTTGACTGAATGTATTATACAGCTAAATTAGGAACACTGGCAAATTGGTAGTGCATTTATCACGCATGCATTTGGCAGAACTTAAAGTACGACAATAGCGTTTCCATTTGGTTATATGTTCTTAGATAGAAGGTAACCATGTTTTACTCAAACAGCTCGTTCGCTAGGTGTGAATAAATACTATTAATAGCGCATATTAACATTACATGTTCAGTAATCTGGTAATGACAGGAAAATACTGGTGCTAATGCTTGTTATGCCCAAGAAAAGTATTGCCACCTACTTTGTGAAGGCTAATATAATTTAACATAGACAACTCTGTTTATAGGTAAATGTAACTTGTAGGACAAAAAAACAAATGTATCTTGTATATTTTTTTATTGAATTAGTATATGACATGTGTTTTTGTAGAGTACTAGACTAACTTTTTCTTGCGATTTCAACCGCACTCAGTTTCAGATTATAGAATAGAATACTAAGTACTTTTGAGTTTATTCGTTGTATACAACCTTACCTACATATTGTTCTACTGTATAATTAAAAGTTTTAATTTTTTTAAACTCTCAAATATTTCTTATGGATCGAATAAACAATATGAAGACCGAGGTTTTTTGTTTTCTTTGAACTTTACAAAATATAGTTCACACATTATGGTTATTAATGAGCACTTTATGGGTTTATAAAAACTTAGTTTTACGAGACTGTCATACCATAACCTCTCCGAATAGTTACAATGTTGTGAATTGTGACGTCATTAAAATTATGAAATTATTGGCAATTTGTATCGCTTTTTTATTGTATTTTCAAAGTTTATTGGTGTGAGTAATAAAATTATTTATTCACTTTTATGAGATTTATAAAAGGGCACTCTGGATTTTTATAATTATCATTAAATACATAGTTAATGGGTTTATTAGGCAATAGTGCAGAAACTTACATTGTAAATGTTAAAGTTACTGCCTGGCTTTATTTTATTTTAAAGTACTAAACCAGTATAACCACTGCCACAATCATTTAACCTAGATGTCCTGTGGCCAATGATGAACCAGTATACACGAAATATTATACATAGATCATCCAGAGTAGGAGAAGGGGCTACGTTATATCCGGGTGCAAAAAAGAATTCCCCCGGGACGCGGGTTTGAAAAATTCTTACTGTATGGGGAACAGCAGGTAATTTTCCAATTATCCATCAAAAAAATCGTAGTAAGCAGATACCAAAGTGCTTTATGGTATCCAAAATGTTTCATGAAATATGAAGGTACCTGTCTATCATGAATTTAAACAGCTCAAAATAACTGACAGCAAATCATCTACCTATTTATTTCATTTCCTTAATGCAATCCTATCACAATTCAGTCTGAATGTAATGTGATACTTTCAATCATTTTCGCATAAACATCCCATTGAAATACAAACTCTAACTTCAGCATTATAAAGTTGACAATGCTTTGGCGAGTTTTATCAATTGTTCAAACCATACTCTCGCGGTACTATAATTGAATAATTCGCGTCTATCTGGAACAACGCTACCGGGAATTGACGTTAAAGAGACAAGATTTAGAAGTATAATATCAAGTACAATTTGAAATATAAAGTTTAATAGGAAAGTGGAGTTCCACTTTCTAAATATTTTACGCACTAAATTTGGTCACTAATTACTTTACGATGGTCAAAATATTCGAACAAAGTACGATTGCGCAAACGCACAGCGTCCAATGGCTGACTTCAGCCCAAGGCTTCCTTAGCGAAAACAGTTTAAAACCGACATGATTTTAAGTTTTAAAAGTAATTGTTTATGGTAAAAGACGGAGATATCTCCTGAAGAATGAAATTGGTTTAAAATGATCAATGTAATGTAAATTTCTGTGTGTGTTATTATTCAATTAGCAATTCTTGATCCACAAAATGACTGCTATCTACAGTTGTATTTCTGTAAATCTCTGTATTACGAATAAATAGTTTAGGAATACTTTCTAGTAGAAACTGGCAGTCTAGACCTGTATAGTGTACACTTCCTACCACGTCTGTCACTTTGATAGAGGTATTTTTATTAATTGAAATGTTACATAAGTAGTACCTAATACTATTTCCTATATAGTGGGAGAGATAAAACTACTAGAAAAGGTTTGTTTCTTTGACATAAAAGCTTACTAGTGTAGTTTAGTTTGCGTCTGAGCAAGTGAACTGCTTTGACAATAATCTGGATAATTTTGAAGAAGTAAAACCTAGCTAAATTTTTGCTGACCCAAATACGTATTCTTTGAGTAGAGATCTTACGATATAAGCTGGAGCTAAGCTTATAACTATTTGAAATATTTCAATTTGCTAATAGGATAAACATTATCTCATTCTTGTTGGTTAGATATCTCTTTAACTCCTCTTTACATCTCGCTTAACGTTCACATAATAATTATATTATACAAATTCTTCACACATTGCTATCATTATTCATTCAAAAATATTTAATCAACTTCAGAATCACCACTTCTCACTCACATCTCTCCAATCCATAGCATTGTCATCTTATGGAAACACATCTTTGCTCACATTATTCATAACACTACTTGCGTGTATCTAACACACTGAATACCCGAAGAATGTGCAAACACAAAGCCTCAGGACAAACTATTAACATTTCCCAGTAACTTAATACTATATTGTTAACTTTTCTTGAAGCAAATTGAAGATAATCATGTATATGCAAGTCCTGAGGGTATGAAGAAATGGCGTTCAGAATCGTGTTCCCAAGAAAGTGTTTAAAATGGGACTTATTTTAAAGGGTAAAAGTAATTAGAATGGAAAATGTTGTAATTTGGTATTTATGTATCCAAAAAAGGCATTTTTGAAATGGGACAACGAAGTTTTGGGAATCAACTGTAAGAAATGCAAAAGCAATTCAGTTGTTTTTAATAACAAAAGAGTAAAAGCTATACTAGATGTAAAAGGTATACATGAAGCAATGAATGAATGATCAATCTCAAAGGAAGATAATGAATCTACTAAACATACTTTTGACCTTACAATTATAGCTTTAAATACAGCATGCTAATTGCCTAATTCTTCAATGAAACAACAAAATACCTGTGTTTAATATTTCCAAATTCCCAAATTACGGCCTCAATTCATTAATGCAATTTGTTTGAGCGCAACAAATCATAATAATTGACATTCAACACAGCTCCAATTACAAACAAGATATAGTAACTCGTTTAGAAATAAATTCCATTGATATTAACTAAGTATATCTTAGAATTTGTATCTCAGTCTGTTTGTCTTCTACTCGTAAGTCATAAACAGCTGGCTTGGCAGTGATGCAAATGACGCCTAATAGTCTAGCTGTAACAAACTGTGCTTTAAATTGTTTGACATTTGCAGCAGTTTCTAGTTTAACATCGTAACTTGCTGGAGAGAAAAATTGCATATTTCTCTGCTTAATACATCTCTTTTCTGCGGTTACACTCGCATCCCGGGGGGACACCTTCCATTACATGGCAAAAAAATAATCTATACTACTCGGAGACAGTTTAGGTTACCAACGGTGAAAAAAAAATTCAAATCGGTCTCGTAGCTTCGGAGCTTTTAGGATACAAAACAAATTATATTTCCTCTTAGAAAATTAAATATTTCCTTTAGTATAGATTAGTATATATAACAAAATAATTGGTTCTCACTCAAACAGTCTGCAAACCTAGTCCTAAATCCCAAACAGACGTCAATGACGTAACTAAGAATTCGAATGTAGGCTGATTTCATTAAAGCGGAGATTGTTGGATATAAGATTATATAGGCGTTAAGACAGTTTACATTCAGTTCATAACTAAAGTTCAATGAAACGATACAAATAAAGATATGTATGCATCTGTTACTCCTACGTCCAACAGAAGGGCCGAATCGTGACTACGTATGATCTAATACATCATTAATAATCTTGATAATACATCCATCTATATTGTAAAAACACCTACGTTTTGGAGCGTAATTATAGCCTATAAGAGGAATTCCATTGATTCTACGATAGAAAGCGTTGATTCAAAGTACAGATTATAATTAGAAGCAATCTTTGAAGTGCTTTTAAAATCACTTTCGTATTGATTTCTTGTTTGTCGTTACAGCAATCGGTATTAATTGCTATTGATATTTGGATCATCAAAAGAATCGTTGGATTTCCATGTATATTTACATTTGTAGTCTTGGGTATCGGTTTTATTGCTAAATAAAGAGTTTCTACATTAACGGCTTCAACAAAGACATTGTTTTCAATGAATTTAATAGCTGTATCTGTTGAATTAACATTTGCATCTTCTACTATTACCATCAATGGATCCTTTACACCTGGATCAGATAACTCATTTACACAATGTTTAAAATCGCAGTTTTGCATATTAATTCCTATCTTGACACTGTTTCTAAGCATATCAAGTGAATCGGCCTTCGTCAGGCTTCATTGATGCCCAACTAGGCCATGGTCTTCAGTAATCCATGCTGTAAGGCTTCCGTTTATCTGATCATCACACGCTATCCATACGAATCACACATACGCAACTTCGTCATCATATGCGATTGGGAAATTGTTAAAATCTTCGTAGAATACTAATTAGACTGTGTGGTATTATGAGTAGATTTTATATTTGTCTTACACAAAAGCGTGGGTGTATTAAACTTTTGTATGGAAAATATCAAATAGCATTACACATTCATCCTTGCTTGGACGTGTAATTGCAATTTCAAAGCAGATTTTTCTTTTGTAAACATTCCATAAAATATGTCTCTCAAGTAACTGTACTTACAAAATTATTAGAATTACCTGCCCAGAAATAGCATCAAGTATTCTGAGACAGTGATTCATAAAGTAGATCCTATTGACAGGTCAGGAAAACCCGATGAAGAAGACGAAAGTAAACTGAGTTGACATCATCGGCAGTCGAGTTGTATTCGCGAATGGAATACTAATGAGGTGGAACACCCTGTAGTAGCTTCACTGATGCACGACGCTCTGACATGTCTTCATGTCATTATTTGTCAGTTGGACGTTTATAGTTGATAGGAAGCAGTCTTTGCATAGTTGTAAAGTTTCAGAATCACTTGATAGGATTTTAGTTAAAATTGAATTTTTTGAAGTTTGAAGCATTTCTTTCGACATCATCATCTGGCCAGCCTGTTCCCAAGGCTGTTAGGGTTAGCTTGAAGACTAACCAGAAGCAGCTGAGAACAATTTTATTAAATGTATCTGACTCCCCCAACCCAGTTAGTTACCTCAGCAACCCTCTACCCCATGGTAAGATTAATTGTGCTGTATGTCACATATTTTTAGGAATTGTATTCTGATTAGACATACTATAAGCAGTATGATAGGATAGGAATATAGAATAAAACTTTGCCCATAGCTTTACCAGAGGAATTTTGAAAAACCTGTCACTTAATGGACTTGGTTGAAGCTTTTGATTAGTTCGATCACGATCATTAGTACTGAGAGGTACATGACTAAAACATTTTGGGAAATTCGGTAAATGCAAGAAGAATACTAAATGATTGTTTTTATTTTGTATGTACTGGTGTACTTGTAGTGCATTGAACTGGTGGTTTGAGTGGAATAAAGATTTTTTATCTTAAAAATAGCTTTGTTTTTTTATCGAAGGCACACTAAATGACCGCTGCAAGCTTAAATCTCAAATGTTTGCCAAGGATTTTCGCATATTTTATCTACTTACTTTAAGATATGTTATTTTGTCTTAGTTGCTACAAAAATGCACCTAAAATACCTACAATATTACGTGCAACAGTAAATACAGTGTTACCGTTAATGCCTACCATGGTCTTGTCAACCCCGCCTATCACTAGTGTTGTACCCGCTCGCTTAATAAGTGTAATCGATAGTCGATACTTGACAAGTAGGCCGCTAGTAAATAAGGTGGGAGCGGTGATATTGCGCCGAGATTCGGTTTCCAAGCTATTAACAAGTAACCAGTTCAATGAGAGATTTTATCGATAAGATGTTTTTTGTAATTTGCATCCTTAATGCAAAATGGCGGCTGAATATCTAAAAGAAGTACTCTTATACGTTAATTGTATAAAATAATAATTAAATTTATTTATTCGTCTTCGTAAGCTTATGTGGTATAAATATTGATAGATTTGGACTTAATCTGTCTGATTAAACACAATAATGGTGTCTAGTGTAACCGGTTGATGTTGACCATTTATGGGCTTGTGTTAATGACGGTATATGACAAGTGACGGATAATAGCAGTCATACATACATACTTCGATACTATAACAGCCTTGAATGTGCTTGATTAGAATACTTCTTAATCTTTCTTGTTGGTTATGGAGCTATCCCAAATTGTGCGACATTACTGCTTTACTTGATTTGTTCACGTTCCTCCTATTACAAAATATATTAGCACATTCGCAAATATCTGTATTCCTAAATGCAATCTTAGTATTATTGTACAGACAACAGCACATCAAGTTACTACAATCTGTCAAATTTCTGCAATCGATTTTCAACCTTATCACAATGGAGGTAGGTTAATGTTCGATTGGTAAAATTTGTCAGTTTCGTATACGTTGACCTGCTGTTGTCTGTACAGGCAGGGATTTTAATCTACTATCTTTAGATTTACTGTAGTATTTTTTTTTTTAATTTTATTTTTTTTTTAAGCTTTCAAGAAACAAGTGACGGTATTTTTTGTCACTCCACAGAGAAGTAGCCATAAAACAAGTTCTAGTAGTTCTCAGAAACATAACAAGACCAGTAAAGCGAGTCGTTTAGTTTTTGCTAGAAAAACTGAACTCCGGTGAAAGGCTAGGATGTATATCTAGATTAGTACGATAGAGGAAAAACGGTGGACTTCGGTAATCATGCTGCTGGGAAGATGTATGAGGGGTTTTCATTTTATATGTGTTACTGGTAGTCTACCTTTTACTTGGTTCATGGAACATGGGATAATTTTTTATGTGCTGAAATATTAAATTTTCTGGATGAGATATTACTCATTATCAATGAATTATGAGTTGTCTGTTTACAAGGTTCTGAACGACAAAGTTTGAAAACCTTCTATGAGACAGGACCTAAGTCTGAGAGCTGTTTATTACCTGGAATCTCGAAAATACCTTACAACTTACTACGTCAGCTCTTTTTTGAGCTAGTAAATCAACAGAAGACCCCTCCCACTGTGGGTGAGGCATTAGGGAGTATCAGACTTTACTGACTAAAATCTACCATGTTCCTTCTTGAACCCTTTTTATACCAGGGCTGCGGTTACTCTTTCAATCTCGCAACTATTAATCCACCCTTAATGACAACAAAACTTAAAATCTATAACATAAACCTATACTATTGCTTCACGCTTAGTATAGATAGCAAAATGCTATATTGCTTCACCCAACTCAGCCTATAATTATTGATCTAGAACAATAGTTCGACAGTTTAGTTTGAACTGTAACCTCTGAAGCCAATCCTTAGTCAACGCCCTTTAGTCTTAAGGTTAAAAATATCGGGTAACGTAAAGAAAATTGATACCTGATAGTAAATTAAGTGTATTAGTTACTGTTGCTTTTGAAGAAAATATCACGGTTTTAGGTTCGATTCCCAGGCCAGTTAAACTATTGTATTTGATGTTCTTTTCATGTCTAGAGGCTAAATAATATTTTTTTGTAATTTAAGCAACAAATTAGCCAACACCTAGCTCACTTAAGTAAAGGAATTAATAAATAATTTTGTCGTCAAAATCAGAAAAAAATTAAGACCCCAGAATTCTATTTAGGTAATTTATTGTTTTTATTATGATCGGGACTAAAAATATTAAAAACAAAACAATACTATTTACGCTTAAAATATAAGCTGAACATTCCAGCTAACTATTTTAATAAATAACACTTAAGTTTATTAATCCTATTTTTAATTAGTTAAACAAAAAATAAACCAAATATTTTTATTAAACATTCTTTGATGAGAGACATACGGTTCATTTTATAGTGCAACATTTTATCCTTACTTATACTTCGGGGTAATAATGTGTGTATGTTTATTGAACTAGGATATGTACCTATACGTCACCGGTCTTCTAAAATATGGTTATTTTCAGAATTAACGATGGAACAATATTATAATTTTATATACAGTCACAATTAACCCAAATTAAACTAATAAACTTCACTATAACTATTCCTTCTCACACCAAAAAATCAAATTAAAAATTTCCAACTCTATTTTGTTTCACACTGACACACACTTACTTAATTAAAACCTTTTCGTGCCATTAATTTTGAAAACAAGTCGTTAATTCCAACGCTCATTTCCTTCCAAACATGGTTAAAAAAGTTGGAGGTAAAAAAGTGCGTGTTGACCGTTCTTTACGACTGTATGTCACACATAAAAATGAAGATCGGTATGCTGTGTTCTTAACGATGTGATTTTTTGTTTCTAGTAGTGTTTATGCTCCTGTCAATGGTTTCAATGAATGAGTATAAAAAAGTGTAGTGTCATACTTAAAGTTTTTGTTGAAAGAAACTGATATTTTAGTTTGTTGAAGAATATTATTGAAGTTGTTTAAAGACCTTTAATGGGTAAACATTTGTTATTAAAATTCTTATACATTTCAGCTATCCCAAATTGATGCACTGTACAAAACGATAAGCAGCAAACAGTAAACTTCAAAAATATTTTTTTCCAATCCCAAATGATTTTGCACACACATACACACATATTATAAGATAATAATTTACACATAAGTAGACGCTAATCATGAACAGTAGAAACATATCACATTACTCAGATTAAGATGCATTTATACAACTTAGCGAAACATACCTGTCTAAAGCTGCTGACTAGATGCAAAGGATAAACGCCATCTTCACAACAGGATTGATGTATTTTTATGCAATCTGAGTGGATTCACAGTAGTTTTATTAAATTTTGTTAGTTATATTTACTTCGCAATGTCTCTCTAAATTAAGTTAAACTGCTATTGCATTGGGTATGTCCTGTAACGATCGCTTTGTAAATAAATCTTATGATGGAAGCGCTGAATGGGGCAATGAGTTTCCCGGCAGAATACAGTTATGAAAATAAATAGTGTTAATGATGTATATTATGGTTTTAAGGTGCTTTAAAGCTTTTTACAGAAAACAAATATGTATACATATAAATACATATATTAATAGCTTAAACAGGGAAAACGTACGAACAAAATAGAATATATTATTGAAGAATGTGAAAAGCAAAGACAAGATATTCAACTTAATATAGCAAAGTAAATATTGTTTGAAGTACAAAATATTATTAACAATAGAATAAGTGAAGCTTAAAATTATTAAAAGCGATGTAAAACAAGTTGGTAAGTCAATATTTTTATTTGAAGTATACTTTCGTGTGCTTTAAAAAAACCACATCTTTATTGAGGTTATAATAATATTTTGAGGGAAGAAAATAATAATTGCAGCCATAGTATAATAGGTTACATACAAGTTTATTAATTCTATACTCAATACTCTTTTTTGGCATTCCATGTTTCACTGGGCTCAACTTAAAGTAGTTGTACAGATACAGTACATCAACCTGTCAAACTTCAATATGGAATGTTAATATTCAATTGGTAAAATTTGACAGATTCGGCAGGTTGACCTGCTGGCGTCTGTACCCATTGAAATAGACTTATTATTCATACGTATACTTCTCCTAACATCTCTCACTAAATAATTTACCTAACAAATATCGTTAATCCCAACAGATACAAGCATGATGTAAACAGTAATTTTTATCGTATCTAATTTCGGCTTGGTTTCCGCGAAACTGCACAACAACACTGAGATTGTCAAGCGAAGCCTCAGCCGCGCTGATTCTACACGACCGGTCGTAATTCCACACCTTTAGGGATGGGACACGTTAGTATCGATATGTTGCTCCAATGGTTAGAAAAATGACCGATAAATTTTAATAAAACCCTGAACGTTTTTTTTATTCAACACCTTTAAAGATGGGACTCAGTAATATCTATATGTTGCTCCTGTCTTTAGAAAAAAGACAGATAAATAAGAGCTTAATTTTATTTGGCTTTTTATGATTTGTGCTGCAGATATTTGAAATATTTTTTATAATACTTTAAAGATAAAAAAGGAAAATTAATCTAACTCCTGATATATTAAAGAAAGATCACACGAAACATTCGATGTGCTTTCAATGACAGACTTTAATTGGTCTATTACAATATTCCAGTGATGATACTATCACTCATGTCACTTCAAACTTCTTAAAAGATAAACAAAGATTGATATCCCCTCCAAAATAGGACATTACAGATTTATTACATCAATAAACCTTGACAAATTCCAATTGTAATACTAAATTATATCTTGTTTAACTACGAGATAGATTCAAATGGACTGTTTGTGTGTTTACGTCGCTGTTGGTAATAAAACGAATGAAGTATTGTGTTTTATCGATACTAAGGTACTACACTGTTTGAGATAACAATCGACTCTATTATTATCAACAATAGCAGTTAAATTTCAAAATTTCTACCTATTTTGGTCAAAATACATTTTCAACTTGGAATAACAATAATAAGTAATTTGTAATTTCTATGATTTACAAAGCGTTAAACGGGCAAGTTTAGATTTGTTTCAAACTGTATTGTTCATGCATTATTTATATTTAAGAGATTAATGCAATCAAAATAGATTGTCGATAAAGTCTTGTCTAAAATAAAACAAGTGCCATAACTAGAGCGCTAGTTATCGACATCGATGTAACACAGCACATCCCTAGCAGCCAGACAGGTATTATTAGGTCTTCCTGCTCTCCATTCGCAAGCTAACACGACAATTGTAAGCGTACCCGCTTCCAGACACTAGATGCAATGATTTGTACGCTTTACAGTTAGACTGTTTGATGTTGACTTATGTTAGGCCCAAGTAACGGCCGTTCCCAATAACCTATCTATCTCTGGATTTGCTTACTAGAGATAGAATTTTGACATTAGTCCCATACAAGTAATGTGAGCAAATCTGGAGATAGACAGAATATTGAATTCCGCAGTAAACCGATAACTTAAACGCGCGTTTTCTTAAACCACTCTTTACTTTGAAAATTGAACGTGAAAATTATGGTGAACAGTTGTTTTGAGAAAACTGAAGGTTATGTTGTAGGTGGACTTGGGCGTTTTATATAGAACTAGGTTACGTACTTGATGTACCGACAGATTTCGTTTGAGTTTGTGTTGTAAGAACTTCATATTAAGTTTTTAACTGTTAAAACTTTTCCTTTATTTTTTATTTATTTTTTTATTTAGTCCTTTATTTCAGGCAACTATACATAGGATGTAGGCTTTTATGTTATAGAGCACATATTGAAATGTAACCTTTTTCATATAAAGTGAATGATGGCTTATTTGAAGGCGCCTTTAACAAACAAACAAACGTAGAAATCGTTGCAGCTACTATTAGAAACCTATAAAGATTTTCTTTTTAAAGAAGATTATACAAATAAAAGCCATTAAAGAGCGTTAAGATAAATAATAGTAGCGAAACTAATACTCTCTCATTAAATCAAATAACCAAACCCAACAGCATTATTAGCACAAAATAATAACAATCGAATCGAATGGCTAAACATCGATTACAGAGTATCAAAAACAACACTATTACCCTCAAGCCAATAGATAGTATCTAAATAAAACCACACATAATCATACAGAATCGATTATAAGCCTTAAAATGCCCGAAGACAAAAACGAAAGTCGATTCTCAAAAGTAATAATCGTTTTGAAATCTCGATTCGCTTCTCGATCATATGAGTTTTATCGTATACTCGTTGCCTTTGTAGGGAGTGTTGATTAGTTCCGTCTGTATTCATACTCATACAAATCGTCATAAAGTATAGATATTGACAAGGAATCGAAGGAAAGATTCCAAGTACTACTTATTGAATTAAGCTTATAAATGACAAGTTGTATTTTCGCGGTTTCACTCGCGTCCCGTGGGAAATACTGCCCGTACCCAGTTACAATATAAGAATAAGAATTTATTTTCCAAAAACATATGTTACTCGGGGATAATTAAATTTCTCAACAGTGAAAAATCATTCAAATCGGTTCCGTTCTTTTGGAGCCTTTAAGCTACAAACAAACAATCAAACAAACTTTTCCTCTTTATTCTATTAGTATAGATTACGTAGCTTGAATTTTCCTCAAACGCACGTGCGTATGAAAAAGTCGTCCCTATGTTCGCGACAAAAGACAAATGTACCACACCCAAGTAAAAAGACCAACTCAAATAAAAATACAAATTCAATTACAATCACGTAGTAAAACGTAAAAAGTTTAACCGTCAAGTTTTTACGCGAACGTTTTAACTAAGAAAAGTAATTTTGCGATAACAATGGTTCTGTAATGGCTTCCGCGCAATTACGTCACACTGGGTTCGTTGAACTTTGCAGTGTTGTTTGAACTTGACAGCTGATCATGTAATTGTGGTCTACTGTTCCTTGAAATAATAAGAGCTCGTAGCTAAGTCAAAACCGAGCGGATCGATTGATCATAGAGTTAAGCAACGCTTGCCGCTTTCGGTCCATCTTGTCGAAACGAGTTCTTCCGTGATTCGGAAGGCACAATAAATTGGTGGATCCCGGCTGTCATTAAAACATATTTGGCAGTCGTTAGTCAAAGGTAGAAAGTCAGACAACCAGTCTTACCAATGGGTATCGGGTTGTCCGGGTAACATAGCTTGTGGAGGTCAGACAGGCAGTCGCTCCATGTAAAACACTGGTTCTCAGCTGCATTCCCTTAGACTGGAAGCCAACCCCAACATAGTTGGTTAAATACATAATTTCACGAAAATCCGTCCAGTAATTCATACACATACATCTATAACATCCTCATAAACTCTCTATAATATTACTAGGATTGATTTGATCTTCATTCTCCTATTATTGAGCCACTATCAAGAACTCGTATGAACCTACATAGAACAATAAGATGAATTTAAACTGCATACACTGACGTATCCAAGACACACCCCCAATGAAAGTAGCCTTGCCCACAATCAAAAGAGCATAAGTCAATACACATTGTGGCATCAAAATTGACCACTCGTCATAGAAGAGTAGCAATTAAATCAATTGCTTGCGTGTTCGGTGATGGCGGGTCCAAATTCCGTACAGATGTATGTCATGCCAATTGGTTGGGGGCATGGCAGTTTACAGCCAAGTATGTGGGTACATGCTTGTAAGGACAAGTAGGATTGTGTAGGTCTTATTTATTGTTACTTAAATTTTATAAAAGTGTTCGAAGGAAAGAGTTTCACTGATTTATAATGAATTGCTGCTTGTTTTTTCGAGAGACTTTGTTAAGGTGTTTTTTTCTACAAACTAAAATAAAATGGTTAAGTAGCCGTATTAGATAAATGACAGTTTTCATTTTGGTCCTTGAATAAATCATAGTTATATTGAGTTTGACTTCGTGTCTATTGGATGGGTTAGCAAAGTACTTTTGGAAAATAAAACTTGGTGAAACGAACAAGCTGTTATATATTAGGTAGGTACGTATTCTTCACTTTTTTATTGATACTAATAAATCTTCCTATCTAACAAGCCGCGTACGAATTTGAAAGTTCTGATTATGACATATGGATGAACGGAAGTGTAAAAGTTTCATGGTCTTCTTTAACTAGACGATAATAATTAACATACCTACTTAATTACCATATTATATTTATTGGATAAGAAAAAATAAGATTTCATATTTAATTGACTATTATGGTTCTTTTTCGGACATTTATTTATTTTACCACATATTTTTAAAATTTTTAAATATAATCATAAAAAAGAATATAAATACATTTAAAAATATAAAAAATAGGTAGCCACCGATATCGGGCACAGGGTCCAAGGTTTAGGTTATGGTTCTTATTATTAAAATTAAAAAATTAAAATTAAGTATTTTAAACCGCCATTGTAAAAAAGTACGGAAAAATATGACTAGTTTCAAAATATCGTCGAAAACCTTTAAGACTACATTCTTTTAAAATAATTTATGAATTTGGAGCGATTCAGCGGAGGTTCGAACCAGCCTGAATCAAGGTCTGATACATAATGTATTTGGAACCGAATCTGTATGGTATACCTAATTTGTTTACGTAATAGACCCTACGCAGTTTGAAGGGATAACTAGGTGATATAGTTGAAGTCAGTATTATAATCATCAGTTACTTTTAGACTGTAAACGCCAGTTTCAAAGGTTCAATCTGACAGATACTGCCATAGAAAGTAGTCAAATTTAAAAACATTTCTGTGGTAGTATCTGTTAGATAGCTATATAGAACTTTATCAGGAACCTGTGAAACTGGCTACAAATTTTTAACTTACCTATTATTTAAATTATATTATTCATCGAGTTATATAAAATACTGTATAATAAATAATGTAGTTTATACTGCAAAAATATCTTTATTTCTCATATTTTGGAACGTAATTTCAAATCAGACAGTTTACTTTTTAATACGACGTTCGAATCTTAAAAACCGACCAGTGTTTTCAGACAGACTTTTTTCGGACAAAAAATCTTCCAAAAAAAAAAAATATTTTATTACAAAAAAAGGCTGGTATAACAAGCGTCAACTTAAAAAAAATTTAGCAGACACAATCTCACACCTGGTTTTCTTGTACTTGTAGAAAGCGTACACATTGTGTGACCAGCCTCGGGCCGCGAAAGTGTTCGGCGATTTCAATTGCAAACTCACTCGCTGCGAATTGTATGAGCTTTGTAGGGTTTTGTCGGTGGAGCAAAAAGGTATATAATTCTTGATATTTTCTGTGTTCCTAGTAGATCAAGAAATATTTGTTGGTTCATGGGTCCTGATAGTAATTTAATGGCCAACAAATAATTGCTAAGACAAAATATGTAGGTATAGGTAATTTAAGGGTAGGTACATTAGGGTTTTTCACATAAAACCAAAATAAATAAATAGACATTTAAATATCCTTCCCCTATTATTAAAATTTAAAAAGTCACTTTTCTATTACTTCAATTAGCAAATGAATCACAATAACGTTTTGCCAAGAAAATAATCAATATTCTTCCTTTAAAAAATCGTAACTCAAAAACAAATCTACACACCATTTAAAGCTATTTAATTTCAATGTTTTCATCAATTATCTCGAATATGCCATAAATAACACAAATAATAACATCTTAGTAATCATATAAAAATAATAATATATGATCATCGTACGGTATTGATGATTTAACCGGTTTTTTTCGGCTACCGAACTGCGATCGATTTTTTTACCGTAATTATTGAGTACGGTTTTATAATTAAAGTGTAGTAAGATTGATTGAATGTTGGTATGTTAAATGGTTGGTTTGTTGCTTAATGTTATGACATAGAGTAGTATAATTGAGGTACATTTTTGTTCAAAATTATGACACTTTTTTGGCTCGCTAGGAATTTCTTGAGGACCACTGGGAATAAAATACAAAATTCTTGTTATATAACTATAGTAACGGTTAAAACATAATTATATACTTGAGGTAAACATAAGTGACTCATGAGATTGGAATTGAAATCAAAGGGCGCGAAATTTTAATGTTTTAAATACTTTCCAACATCTTCCAATTAAAGTTCATCTAAATCTAATTGCGATCAAATACCAAATTTTTACCACCTACGTCACATCTGTTCAAAATTAAGCTTTATTTTGTAAGAGTTAGAGATCAGATTGGTATAAAGCTGTCATTAATATTTCGCTCACAGACAGTTGTTACCATCCTTGGACTGAACAATCCCGGACACATTCCAGTACACAAAACACAGAATGCATTGTCGTACTAATGAGTTTTTAACTCTTTTTAAAGGAATGCCACTTTTAAAACTGGTCGTAACGACCTTTGAGGATTTTAAGATTGGAATTCCGCGCTTAAAAGCGAAAATGTGTTTTAATTTTAAATTTTATGGGATGAGTTCTTAATTCAAAGTTTGTGTTTGCGATCTGAGTCTGAAACAAAGAGGTCGAAATACTTATTTAAAATCATTGTGATTAAGATATTGGTTTTATAAATACAAAAAATATTTAACAAATAGGAGAAACGGATATAACACACTTTTCAACATGATAAATAAAATCGTCATAAATAAAATCATATATTGACTTTTCTGAATCAAAACATCCAACGTGCCAATAGACCAAATATTTATCTAACCATAAATTATTAATATACGCCTTTCCAATCAATTCATTATTGCTCGATAATCCACATCTCCCTAACTTGTTATAAAACCAAATATTATAACACGTTTAGATCATAAATAATAAATTACTTGTTTATATAAATATATGTATCAACCTTATTTAAATTATGCCTAAATATGCAACTTTTAAAGGCCTATAAATATAAAACTTTTGATAGAAATATAACGGGTAATAAAATATCAAGAATATGGAATTTATTTGCAAAAATTTCGCGTATTTTGACGCCATTATATAAAATCGTCACAGTATGAGGTTAACGCGTAAAACCATTTTATATGTTAATTACTATAAAGATTAGCTTTTTATCATGTTTTTATCTTTATAACTTATGTTTTTCGTAAAGAGTTCTTAAATTATGCCTCCGACTTAATTTTCAAGTTATTAATGGCATACTAAAACAAAAATGGCATAATTATTGTCACACATCACTGGGATGTAAATTATCGTTTATTTTAATGTGTCATAAAAATCTTGTTTTTGCCAAATATTATTATAAATACGATCAGTTACATTTTAAAGCTGAACTGACTGAGATTTTCTTTAAAAGATCGAAATCTGGTAGGTTCGTTTTATCTATATCCATACATATAATAAAATAGTAAAAAAAATCGTGTCTGTACGTTATACATTTTTACAAAACAGAATGAAATACAAAAAATAAAAAAGAGTAAGAATTCGAAAAAAAAAATTAGTTTGTTTGAAAGCTTGTCTGTTTGCACACGCTAATCTCAGGAACCACTGGACGGATTTTGATGAAACTTATATGTCAGAATAAGAGATCTATAGCTTATATATCAGAATAAGATATAGGCTACTTTTTATCCGGGTACGGGATATAGTTGACGAAGAGTGAGATGAAGCCGCTGGCAAAAGCCAGTACTAACTACGTTACGAATTTCCTCGAAGGCTCTTACGTCAGTAAAATCTAGGTGCTTGATCCTTTTTACATCTACACAAAAAGATGAAACATTAAGATACCCTAGCTGCTTAGCCTAACTTTCAAACAAGGGTACACCAGGAATAGACTAGATGCTTCAAAGATTTCAATCTACTTTTTTTTTATAGCCTTTTTATTGTCCCACTGCAGGGCACAGGCCTCCTCTCAAATTGAGAAGGATTGAACGTTAATCACCACGCTTGCTCAATGCGGGTTGGTGATTTCAGACTTTATAGTCCAGGTTTCCTCAAGATGTTTTCCTTCACCTTTTATCAGCCATTGGTGTCTAAGACATACTTAGAAAGTACATACAAACTCATATTTGAGAGGTTGGTGCTTTACCCACTAGGCCACCACGACTTTTCAATCTACATACACATTGCAAATTATTTAGTCTGAAAATGGCCAAAATACATTTAGCAAGAGTTAGTACAGACCACAGCTAGTACAGCAACCTACCCGAATCTGACAGTTACCAATCGATTATTAACCTTCCACTATTGTGATAAGGTTGAAAATGTGCTGAAGAAATTTGACAGATTGAAGTTCGTTGATGTGGTGGCATCTGTACTTTAGTAACCTAATTTCTCTCATATATACAGACAGGTAAAGATAAATGGGCTCTTCATTTCCTTATTACTTAGTAAAGGGATTTTAGCAAATAATGTCGTAAGTAGATTTATTTTGGAAGGAATAGGCTAGTCCAAAATGTGAAATAATGATGTAGTGATAACATAAATGTCGAACAGATCTTTTTTTCAGTTCATTTTCTTCGCTAATTTGGTCCTACTCAGCCAATCTCAATCCCACTCAAACAAGATTTGTGAGAAAAATAAGAATACCTTCTTATCAAGTTTAAATACCGAACGCTATATTTATTTGTATTTCATTTTTGTTACAGGTAATATTCTGCCCTACCACAAGTTTAAAGTAAAAGCAGGCAACATTGAAGACCCATGTAAAGACAAATATACACTTCATGTTAATTAAGTCATTACTCATAAGTATAATGATGTAATTATTCATAGACTCAAAGATATAATATGGCAACAAGAATACTTTTTCCAACATAGAATTACGGAAATAATGACAGCCTACAACACTATTTATTAGGTGTGAAATATTATTTCATTTTCCGCGTCCAATAATAACTACGTAAACTAGAATAATATCCGTTATTTAGTTGCATATACGGTTAACAGTTTAACTGGTATGTTAATTTTAAACAGTTAAGTCGTATCTTGCCATTTAGGAGTATATGTCGCAGTTATTTTCTTTGTTTGACTATAAAAGGCAAAATTTAATAATAAAATTTAAATTAGACGCTTATGATTGTAGCATGATTTATGCATGGAATATGGAGCAAGTTTCTGAAGGACAGTTTCTCAGTTTGATTTATACATAACTAGCTGATTCCCGCAGTTTCATAAGTATCCCGGGAGAACGTTTTCGTGCCCCTGGATAAAACATAGCCTATACTCGAGGATCATGTCATTTTCCAACAGTGAATGTGAGTGATGAATTTTTCAAATCGATTTATTAGTTTTGGAGCTTTTAGGGTACGAAAAATGTTTCCTCTTTATAGCAAAGCACGTTAGCGCTAAATTTTTTCTCTTCCATGAACTAAACATAAACTGGAAAATCGCTTATCCTATAACATAGAAAATTATACACACCCAAAGTAATTTACACACACACACACATACACACAGGAAATTTCCCGTATTACACAGCAGACTTTACATACTAGCAACAGTTACGCCATTGAGTCAAACGAGCAGTTAAGTAGCAACAGCAACACAAAACCAATTTGTCTTGGACTCGCTTTATATAATCTTTCTACAGATTGAAGGGTCAGCTTACACTTGGTATAGCTTGATGTGTAGCCGTGCGTACGTTTAAGCCCTTAACTAGGGTCAACTAAGGGAAATGAGCCATCATACCACATGTAGATGGTTCGTAGGAGACCACCGGGACTACCGTTGTTTAACCGTAGATTTTGTACTGTTACGGTTTTTTTATATATTTAGCGTAAAATAGAAAATGGATAACATCAAGAAGATTTTTATTATATATATTTTTTTTATACGATATATTTTGTTTGTATTTTGAGAAATAGTTTTTGTTTTGTGTTATTATTTTGGTTTATACTAAACTAGCTTCCGCCAGCGGTTTTACCCACCTGGATAAAAAGTACCCTATAACCTTCCTCGATAAATGGGCTATCTAACACTGAAAGAATTTTTCAAATCGGACCAGTAGTTCTTGAGATTAGCGCGTTTAAACAAACAAACAAACTCTTCAGCTTTATAATATTAGTATAGATGACAGAGGAGCTGAGCTATAATTGTATACTTGTAAAGGTCTATTACAGGTATGTTACAAGCTCAATGACCGGTCGCACGGAGATAATTATATATTTTCCGGTTACATCAGTTTAAAGGCAAAACGGAAAATATATTTCATACGCGCTATAAATATGAATAAAATTAACGATAATAAGAGCCTAATTCGGCCATTACAACATTGTAAAATCGGCCATAAAATTCGATTTTCGAATAATAATTTATTGGCGATGGTATTAGGCATTTAAGCGATGCCCCCATGCCTCGGGTTTTGATAAACGAGGTCGATGACCAACCCTATGGAATCTCCTTGAATTGAAGAATATGTTTTTATGTATTATATTTTTATTTTAGTTTGTCCTTTATTTTTTTTATTTAAATTTATTTTATAAATAGAACAAGTAATATTTTTTTATAAACGTACCACCAAAAGTCATAAATAATTTAAAATATAAGCGTTCCAAACACAAAAATATACCTTCATTGTATTCCTGGCACAGATAATTTGCATAATTATAATGAAAGCTAAGTCATGGCTCGGGGGAAATCGTAAAAATGTTAACTTAATTGGTAACACGAGGTTACTATTATTATATCAGTTAGAAACGATAATGATATCATTAGAAAAAAAAACAGTAACTTCACAAACTTGAAAATGGTTTGGTTTACGGTGAGTTGCACCATTTAACTATAACGATAACCAAACCACAACTAGCCGCGAAACTGGGGTCCATTGGTCAAATCGGCGAGTTGACAGCTGTTTGGTTGTAGTTATAGTTAAGTGGTACTACTCACCCTCATCTTGGGGTTAAAGTTTACTATAACTATAACCGGCCGTGAAATGGCCGGCTATTGGTCACACAGCTGTCGAAATTTTGACCAATGGGCGGACATTACACGGCTGGTTAAGGTTACCTAAGTTATCGTTATAGTCCAATGGTGCAAGTCACCCAAAGTTATTTAAATATTTGAGTAAAATGTCTAAGATTTTACTAAAGTTTAAACAGTCATCTGCTTATGTAGTAACGATATTTATTTAAATTTTAATGGCTTAGTAAACATAGGTTGTAAACCGGTAGAACATTTTGCGTCTATTTGCTACATGCTATCTTCATACACAGTTTACTTCATACTAATTAATAGTACCGTTTTTATTGCTAAAATACATTAGCAGTATCTTCTAAAACTACCACGATTTAATGAATGAAAATATAAATAAATCTAATACATTCTAATATAA
Source organism: Heliothis virescens (assembly GCA_002382865.2). Taxonomy (NCBI): domain Eukaryota; kingdom Metazoa; phylum Arthropoda; class Insecta; order Lepidoptera; family Noctuidae; genus Heliothis; species Heliothis virescens. The sequence continues at coordinate 13,950,636 of NWSH02000437.1, read as the reverse complement.
AGCTATATAAGGACTCTTGATACATTATAAATTATATCAAGTGTATACAGTATGGTGTCTTGTAGATGTAGAGAGCTATGTTTATTTTGCCACCGACTTCTAGACCGATGCACAAAAGATTTTGTATTTGCATTTTAGAAGTCGGTTTTATTTTTTGTATTTCTTTTTATTTTGCTCTCGGTTTCTCAGGGTTTCCATCATCAGGTCCTAAAGTGCGATGGGACTATCTCGTCAGCAGTTTCATACAAAAATAGATTTAACAAAATCAGTTCATAAACGACGAAGATATCAGCAAATATGCATAAAATATGTGTATTATGCGGTCGAACCGAGGACCTCCTCCTTTTTGGGAAGTCGGTTAAAAATACATTAGCAGTATCCTCTCAATCTACCACGCTTAAAAATGAATGAAAATATAAATAATTCTAATAAATAAATCCATATAGGGACGCGCTTAATATTCTAAATTCAAATAAAAAGTAGAGATCATTCAATAAAAGTGATAAAGGTACCGTTGGAATGGCCAAAAATAATTAAATTGTATCAATAAAATTACCATAGAATTTATTAATTCAATAAATAGTTTGGTAGTCAATAACAATTTGTTAAAATAAAGTGGTAGGCACCTATACATTTATCTATACTAATATATTTTAATTTTTTGTAATTTTGGTTGAACGGGCTTATCTCAAAAACTACTTAACCTATTAAAAAATGACAATTACATATTAGCCAATTAATCGAGAAAAACTATAGGCTAAATTTTAATCAGAATGTGAGCATATTCTATCGAAAAACCGAGCAAACCCGCAGAATATATCTAGTTTGCCAAATGACTACTGATTCAAAGGTATTTTTATTAAGAAAATTATCTGTTTCTAGAACATAGTAGGCCATAAAATGAGCGTTTAAGTGATTTATGTGTCGTTGAAGTGTGTTAGGCTTGGTGTCATATCGCATAAAATTCTTACACTTTTTATGTCAAGGAGCTGGTATAAGATTTATTTGTTAAGGCGGTGGCTGATAGTTTTAGTTATGTTACTGTTAATATTGGCTTTAGGCATGTTGAAGTTAGCGTTCCCGCACACTATAAACTATACAGTCGGCCGACAGTTGGTCCGATGGTTAGCAAAAATATTTTTCTCATAATTTTTTCGTAAAAATCAAAGTTTTTAGTCGGTCTTATTCCACCAAAATATCTGATCATGGTAATATGCATACTAGCATTTATCTTCATACTGATTTAGAGCGCGAACAAACTATCGACCGATTAAAAGTCTGCGGTATGCAGGCACTCTTAATAGTTTTCATTATCACAATAGTGAAAGGTTAATGCTCGATTGGTAAAATTTAACAGATTTGTATAGGCCTGCCCCTACTGCCCCTAGATTTGGATAGGCTATACCTACCAGATCTTCAATGCCAATCTAACATCGCATTTTTTGAAATCGGTTATGAAGTATACCACTACGAAGCACTTACAACTTTTTTTTATAACATACTCGAATAATATTTCTTTTAATTTCGAACCAGTTACTACTCCATACAAGTAACAGAAAACTGAATCCATATTTATGTATGAAATAACTAACATGCCAACGAACATAATTATTTTTAAATGTCATAAAAAAATACTGAAACATCCATACTAAATAGGAATTTCTCCTAAGGACAGTAATTCTAAGAAGTTCATTAAAAGGTTCCTGCTTGACTGCGTCGTTGGTCCTGGGTTCGATTCCCATGACAAGCAAAGAATTTTTGTGCTTTTTTTTATTAGTTATATAGTAATTATTAAGAGTAACTATTCATTAATAATTATAGGTTAATTTATAATCGTAAGACAATTTTTTGGGCTATTGTCTTACGTAAGCATCTGACTTCTAGGCTTTTATCTTATCGTCATATTGCCAGTTTTGACCCAACACATGACATATCAACACATATTTTGATGAAACTTTCCCAATGAAATTGATAGTGTAACCTTGTGTAGATTATTTTTAGACCCAAGGAAAAGTAACAATATACTTTTCGCGCAGGTTAATCCCATGGAAAACTACTAGTGCAGATTATAGTTTAATAATCTTATCACACGAAAGCTTACCAACCAAACTTACGTGTGTGAATTGTCTCTGAGGTGTGGCTTCTCTCTCAACCCTTCCAATATAAATGCGTGACATTAAGTCAATTAAAAAGTCACTTTATTTTTACCCTTGATGGACTTAGTTATTACGAATACCCTTTCTTACCCTTCAAACTTTTTGTTGTGTGACATTTAATATTTGCTGAATTTTTATCCCTCACTTAAAAGCGTAGCCACGACCTTTCAACTGTGTAATTTATTAGTATTTATGAGATTATATTAATATGGGAAGGGCGCTTTTTATGGCCGTATGTGTCGTCACGTTTATATTGCAGGGTTAAGGACTGTGCACATTAATTGTGGAATTAGAAGTGGTTCTTGTATTTATTTAGTTTTGAAAAAAATATGTTTAGTCTTTCGTTCAAGTGCTGTTTGAAAAAGATTAGGTATTTAATTTTTGTTTTAGTTTTGACAAATCGAAGCACAGACGACAGCACATCAACCTACCTCAAAGCGACAAATTTCTTCAATAGAATTTCAACCTCATCACAAAAGTGGAAGGTTAATGTTCGATTGGTAAAATTTTACAGATTCGGATAGGTTGACCTGTTCGTATTCAAAAATGATTCATCACTCTAAGTCTAACCCTTTTACTCAGGAAGCAAATACTCACACACTGACACGTAATGACGTCATCACGTCACTATCACGAATGTCATTTAGAAGTGTCAAAAGGTAGGCGTGGCTCATTACCGTTTACATTCAATTGTGTTTATGACTAGAGCAATGTACAGGCACCAATACACCAACCTGTCTCAATCTGTCAAATGTCTTCAATAGATTTTCAACCTTATCACAATAGTGGAAGGTTAATGTTTGATTGGTAAAATTTGATTGATTGGGATAGGTTACTCTGTATCACGGTAGTACATTGAGAGTTTGAGAACTATAGTGCAAGATCATTTAAGATGAAGACCACACGCGTCGAAAGAATGATAATCGGTTACTAGTTAATAACGTGTACTATTGCTGTGGTCGTATCTTTAGATTGTATGTGACTTGTACTTGCTTTGCTTTAACTTTATACTTGCCTTCATAAGAGACAGTGGCCAATTATAATTTGTAGGACATTAGTATCTGAACTAGCGGCCATGACACATAAAGACACTCCAGAAGGAACGTGGTGGGTTTCATTCATAGCGGGAGGGGGTCATTTGATGATTCTCCACCAAAACAACCTGAACTAAGCCAAGATCTCTATGTTAGCAAAATAGAACCTTGAAAAGACCCATTAGTTTAATTGCTTGATATTTTGTGTCTGCTATTCCCAAACTTAAATGAAAGCTTAAGTTTCAAAATCCTGTATATCAATATGGGCCTCTCTTTCCATTTCAAATATTTCTTTCGAGGCAATATCTTCCCCTCACTCCTCCCTCTTTTAGCGATTATGTGACATACTGCAATAAAAAAAAAAAAATCTCCTATTAAATAATAAAATCCCCATACTACGAATAAACAGTGTTACGCAATGATTAATTACTTAAACCCATAACTGCCCATGCGCAGCCGAAGGGTTTTATTCCGTATTATAGGATTACCAATAGCATGCCATTATGAGCTATGAGAAAGCGTGTAATTGAATGTATGTGGTCGTTTACGGTGTTTTCATGGTGATCTGTTGATAGGAGGACTTTGGGAATATGGTATGAGGCTAATTTGCTTTATTGTTGATGCCTAAAATCCGATAACAGAACTAGATAAGTAAAAATGATTGCGATAGTCAATCTTTGCAGTTAATATTGGTAGGTAATCAGTAAAATATTATTCCATCACTTGTCCAAGGGAATAGGTTTTATTTATAAAATTAAAGATTAGTTACAATTACAACTACTTATTAGGTAATAATTAGGGCTTTGGTCTTAAGCCTATTAATTTCTAGCTTAAATAATATTCTGGAAAAGAACACTTATTGGACCATAAATATTGTGTTTAAGGTTCTTAGTCCGGTATTGAGTCAATGAACTTGCCGCGTTTATTAATAATTATGGAAATATATAATTAAATAAATTAATGACGCGAAGGCTACTCTTCACCTCGTAAAAACTATAGTTCCAAAAAATTAATGATATCACAAAACTCATCATTATAATTAAGAGTATAAATCTCACACTTCTTCAGTGATTTATGTAAAAAATTAAAGAAGTCGGCTTTTCCGCTAATTTATTTGCCACTTTGTAATTAAATGAACAAAACATGATAATAAATAAAACACTTTGCCTAAAGGCTTGGGAATAATAATTTGTTAAAAACAAAAAACGGACGTCTTACGGACTTTCGGGTCTTTCAAATGTGTCGGTCACGTGATACTTGTCGCGAGTTTATCATTTTTCTCACAAAAAGTACACAACGACGCTAGAGAAGTTTCACACCAAAAAAAAATGTTTCTCCTGTTTTAAACTAATCCATTAATTATCAGGTAATGAAAACCTCACCCTTTTAAGCTATAAAATATAAACAGAAGACATTTGATCAAAATACCAAAATAGGTATCAATTTTATTTCTTGCATACCGCATTACGTCCATCGGACTCTTAACGGGCTATCGCTTGCTAAATTAGCACGCGCGTTGAGTGGCCACAATAAATGTTATGTGAATGGCCGGTTGATATGTTTGGGTCATATTGATAGCGATAAACGATTTTAATTGATAATTTAAACGATTCCTTAGGGGCGAATGAGAGATATCAAAGATTAATACTTAGTAGAGAAAATATAAAATTGGTTGTGAAAGAAAAGAAAATGAAAACCATATTTTTTTGCTGATGATTTGTGAAAAGAAATTGATCCATAATTTTTGAAGTACGCGAAATATAAATGAACTAATTACACGCCGAATTCAAACACAAAGGGACGCTGAAAAAAAGCTGTTTTTTTTTCAAAAACGTATCGTGTTTATTATGATGGTGACGTGAGTATTAAATCGCTTACCGTATTACTTCGCCCTTAAATCGAGTATCATATTTCTCCAAAAGAATTTTTATTCCATCTTATCATTTGGCTTCCGTTTTTACGTTTTAACGAGCCAACAAATTATTATTGAAATTTAAATATAAAATTTATTGTTTCAAAACTTTAAACAGCTGATAACTGTAAGTGTGTTAAATAATAACTTTATTAATACAAGTCATAAAATTATGAAATGATTTTATTTTTATGGTACAAATAAATTGTAGTTTTTAAGTTGCTATAGTTGTTAAAAATACAATAAAAGGGTTTTATTTTTATTGAAATAAGCTTGAAGGAAAAATAATAATTAAATATTTTATAGCGAAATGCTTTTCAATAAAAAGTTTTTATTACATTTTGCGTAATAATTTTCTGTAAATATTAAATGAAAATTATGTTTTTTTTTTATTAGTCATTTGCTAAAAAGTCACAATAATGTAATTTACGAAGCAAAAATCCAAGATGGCGCCGTATTTCCTACCAAAATCCATTAAGGACTGCAATAGTGTCGAGATTTTACAGAAACAAATTAAATATCACTTAGTATCGTTTACTGTCAAATTCAATTAAGTTTACATCAATTTAACTTTAACTTGGTGTTACTTAATATGTACTTAAAGAAGAAAAAGGTTTTTGTTTACGTCGTAAAACAGTGGGTGGTAAGCGAATTTCACTGATATTATATGTAGGTTCATATTATTACCAGATTGTTTTGACATGTAAAGACAGTAAAAATCAACGCTATCCTTTTTCCTGCAGTAGGCAAAACGACAAAATGCAAAACAAAATTAAGAGTTTTTCAGTTTTTAAGAGTAATGTACAGACAGCACATCAAGTTACCACCATCTGTAAAATTTCTGCAATAGATATTCAACCTTATCGCAATGGAGGTAGGTTAATGTTTAATTGGTAAAATTTGACAGATTCGGGTACGTGACCTGCTGTTGTCTATACATGCCTGCTTAATTTTTTTTATAAGTCGTGTACCAGTTTTACTGATATGAAAAATTATATTTAATTTTGCTATTTAAATCGTGTGATGGTGCCACATGTGAAGATTTAAAATAAAAAATTGAATTAAATGTCACGCCTTACATTAGAATAACCCTAAAATGACAACACTATTAACCTGTAAACGCAACTGCGTGTTCAAGATATAAAATCGAAATATTATGGCTTTAAAAATACCAATAGGTTCTCGGAATGACCCAGTGAATGGTCGAATTTGATGCTTATCTTTTTGAATTAGTGCCTTGGTCCTTTCAAAAGTATCTTAAGATACTTCACCCTAAGGGGATTAAAACAAAAATTATTGGTATGATACAAAAAGTGCCCGAATTTTAATAAACATTAAAGCTTCTATACTTGTAATGAATTAACGTATTAAATTGCGGATTATCTTTGACTTGTGCAAGTGGTAAATTATATAATAAAATCAACAGCAATAATTGAAATGACGTAATCAAAAAAAAATGTCGGAAATCAGAGCAAAAAATAACGATCTTATTAAATGTAAAACACAATAAAAATGCTTTAGCAACAATGTTGAAAAGATACAAAAATAACGGCATAATAATATTTTGGGGCACAAACATAAAATTTATGCAAATTATTTGTTAATTTTCAATGAAAACGGCCATTTTGTTTACGCAAAAAAGTTACAAATATCGTAAAGATTCGTGTTGGTTACTTTTATGAGTATTTTTTCTTAGAATTTTTCCATATGAAGTTTGTATTAATGAAAGCTTGATAACTCTCGATAATATAACTGATTCATTTTAAAAATACAAAAGCTTTTACAACTCTGTAGGTACGTTCCTGTGTTTCGATTTAAAAAGTGAAATCTCCAAACGAATTTGGATAAAATTGTGTTTAAAAATAGGTACAAAGTATAGATATTTTGTACCCGTTTCGCGCGGAACTTTTTCCAATACCCGGATAAAATATAGCCTAAGTTACACGGGGATAGTCTAGCTTTACATCAGTGAAATAATTTTTCAAATCAGTTCAATATTTTCGGAGTCTTTATGCTACAAACGAACAAGCAAAATATGACCCTCTTTATTACGAGTATATTAGTATAAGACAGTGATTTCAGATTTTGAATAAAACCACGAGAAATCTAATACTTGCTTGAGAACAGAATCATTATAATGCCATTGCTACTGTTTGATATTTCCTACTCCATTTAAATCAGCTATAAACTTCGTGACCTATGCCACAATTCCTAAACAATTTTATCAAATTCCCATAAACTTTATTACGCAACTATCGGCGGCAGCCGTCGTCTAGTAATTGTTAAATTATACAAGCTTTACACAACGTCTTTATGCGTTACTTGTTTTTGTAATAAAGCCCTTTTCAGCTTGAATTACGACAGTATTTTGTAAAAATATCGATTTGTTCAAATTGTGACTAATAAACCGAAAAGTCCTAAAAAAACTTGCCTGAATTCCTTGCAATTTTTTATTTCTGTAATTATTTCTGAAATTAAAAATAAATTTCATATATGGCAAAAAACCTAGCTTTTAATAGCTTATTTGTTTACTTTGAACACGCGAATCTGAGGAAGTTTTCGACCGATTTGACATAAAACAGTTTCAGTTTGATATACCTAGCTCATTTATCGAGGGAAGCTATGGACCAATATCTAACCAGGTACGCGGAGTAGTTTCCATGGGTCGCGGACAAACACCTAACGTAAGCTAGTATCTACTAAAAATATTTTTGAATACCCAAAGTTCTACGAAAAATCAACTGAATAACCACGTAACTGTCTTTCACAAATGATGCCATAAGTCTCAATCATGAATTCGCGTCCATACCGTCACCAATTTCCCTCACCCACACATGACGCCATTTCTCAAAACTGACAGCTCACAAATGACACAACTTTTAAAATTTAAATAAAGAACACTACTGAAACGGTAATTGGCAGTTCTTATCTACCAGAAATAACTCCTTATAGCCTTCGCATCAGTCAGTCTGGCCTTAATTCGGTAATACTATACGACGATTTTTTGTTGTAACAAGAGTTATTGGGATAGTTTTTAATTCGGCTTTAGTGATGGCAATGGTTGGACTCGAAACTTTTTGGAAGGAATGGTCCAAAAGGTTATGGTTAACAAGGAGGTCTGTGTATACAGAATACTGGATTATGACAAACATTCAAACAATAACACAGATGATGAAATATTTACTTGAAAGACGTTCGTTTTCTTCTCAAAGTTCTATTTAAAGTAGGATTTAGTGAACGTAAATGTAACAGATACCCACACTACTCTGTAGGTATTTATTCATAACTGCTCTACAAAAAAACTTTACCTGAAAATATTGCATATAAAGACTGCAATCTTAGTCATACGTAAATCTTTTCTTACAAAATACACGATGCTTCACCGAATTACATACCCAAAAACAAACAGTAGTTAACCAGCCTTTTGTGTCGCCAAAATTAAGAAAAAAACCTCAGTAAATCTTGGCTTGATAATCGAAATGGCGTATGGTAAAACTGGTTGCTGATCAAACAAGACGAGGAACCCAAAAGGAGAAAGACTAATAACGTGAACAGAAATGAACACGACGCGACTTTGTGGCCGATAATAATTGGGGAAAATAATCAGATGTACGGTTGTTTGGAGTTTGGAGAACATGTTGGCTGATTTGTTGGGCAATAATGCACTTTATTAAAAAAAGATGTACCTACAATCGTTTTTGTAATGGAAAACCTTGCCAAAATAATGGAGAATTGAGCTACAAATAAAAAAAAAAGCAAATCAGCTAAGTTTGTTAGCTGACAAAGATGGTATTGTACTAAAATGCTTACATTTGAATGGCGTAAGAAAAGATAAATAGAACAAGTTTCAAATATTTGAGGTGGATAGTAAGTTTAAGATACGATTAAACACTACCTTTGTCTACGTTCTAGCGTGAGAGAGATATAGCACTGTCGTATAAAATATGCACACTTAGAGCTAAAATGTATCTTAATCTGCTCGTCATTGGGATTACCCGTATGTCCCCATCATAAAACTTAACATAAACTTTATTGGGTGAAACTTAACTTTTCCCTTAACCGGCGGTTGTCACGAGAGTAACTTAACGTCAACAGCTTAACTGCAGTTAATTATATGGTTAATTTTAACCAAATAAGAGGTACATCTTGTCACGGAACATTTACCAAGTCTTAACTGATTGATTGATCACTATACGATATGTAAATGCGACATGGACATTTTATTGTAAAACTGATGCGCACGAGTTGATACTTAACCGTTGGAATTGTACGTGTCCTTATTTGACAATACTAATTATTATTATTAAATTATTAAATTGACAATATTATTATTATTCGTCGCGCTCTTGTTGCCGTCGGGGTGCCAGCCGCTTTAGAACCAAATGGCTTGGCACGCGACGAGCGACGGTAAGAGACCAGACGGCATGATGTTATTCCCTTGGAAGATGGGTAGGCCTTTAGTGTGGGACGCAACCTGCGTCGATACTCTTGCGCCATCCCATCTTGCAAGTTCTGCGTGTTGTGCTGCTGCTGCCGCTGCGGCTGCGGAGAACCTCAAGCGGCGAAAATATAGTGGCCTTGTTGGCAACTATATTTTCGAACCGTTTGGTTTCAAAGAACTATCTAGGCGGCTGGTTGACGCTACCCGTTACCAAAAGGCTGGCTATTACCTAGGTCAAAGATTAAGCATTGCCATCCAGCGTGGCAATGCTGCCAGCCTTTTGGGTACGCTCCCGGTCGACAGCGATGGGGAGGATTTTTTTGACGCATTTTAGTTTTTAGTTCTTAGTTTAAGTTTTTTTTGTAATAGTGAAATTTGACAGATTCGGGTACCGGACCTTCTGCTGTCTGTACCAATCTACTAAACCATAAATTGAATAATATCTGTAATAGCAATTGAACTATCGATCCCTTATCGAATACTGAAACACTACACCAAGTATTCAAAGTAGGTCACAATCGCAGACTTATTGCCATTAGCCTAATCAAATCGTATTGGAAAAACTAATCGATTATGTCAATCGATGTGATTAAGAATCGACTCGTTTTCAATCGAATGTTTTGTGAAAACCGTCCTTGTTACTGAGATTGGACAGATTGCAGATCTCGAAATCAGAGATTATTTTCACTTCATGAAAGAAATCGCAGTACAAATGCCAGCAGGTCGAACGTGTCAAATGTTACCAATCGAAAATTAACCTTCCACCATTGTAATAAGGTTGAAATTTGACAGATTGAGGTAGGTCTGTACACAAGTAGGTATTTATTGTGTTAGAGATTGTTTACTTGGAACCTATTTTCAGGTTCACTATAAACATTAAACTCCTACGCATTCACATTAAATTGTCAAGTCAATAAAACAAATATAATATCCTCCATAAAACAGATATTAAACAAACCTGAGTATTATTCAAATTCAAATTCAGTTCAAATGATCTTTTGAACTTTTGAAATCTCCTTTCAATATAACAATCTATCTTACCTTTCTTGATGTTACAGACGCTAACACATTAACTTACCTTAATCTGTCATATTTCTGCAATAGATTTTCAACCTTATCACAATAGTGGAAGGTTTATGTTTGATTGGTAGAATTTGTTAGATTCGGGAAGGTTGACCAGCATCTTTGCTATCCGTACATCAAATGGTATTGCGAAAAATATCTGTTACATACCCGGGATTCGAACCCGGGACGTTGCGTAAGCGCAGCTTTGACCACACCATAAACGGGCAATGGTATGGTTGGCAAGTTAATGTAAATATTTACATCTGGTTAGAAACAACATAAATAATAATAGGATAAGATGAAATTAAAAGTCTGTAAAAATCTTTTCCAATCATGTTTGATATAATTTATAAACAGCTTAGTAAGAAAATCAAAACAAATACCACGTTATACTCCGAAAAATGGCGATCCATAATTTAGTAGCTATTTATGAGCACAAATATCAAAGTACATAACTGACGAACAGTTTTTAACCCTCAAAAAACTGTAGATTTTTTTTTCTTCTCTACATATAAACTTATTTGTTTCATGGTAATCTAAGTACATCTTGAGCAACAAATCCAAGAAATCATTATACGGTTCCCATAACCTATCTATCCGTTGATTTCAGATCAGAGAGATAATTTTGAAATGAGCTCCACATAGATTAAGCACGTCAAATATCAATCGGTCAAAACGGATAGCCAGTTTATAGAAATCCGTAGATATGATATAGATGTCAAATACAGACAGACACTCGATGGATTTATAAACAAGAAAAATAATTCTCAATGGAGCTGAACATCCTAATACGTGCATCCATCAATCAATACTCACTCATTTTTAATACCTTTTTCTTTCACAACTTGGCCTTAACTTATATTTTATTAATAGCGAGAGCTAACTTAACCCATAACTTAAGTGGTACAACCCTAACTGTCACTTGGTATGGCCATTGACATTATAATTCGTATCTCTTAGAGCATATAGCCAACTGGAATCGCCTCTTAAGCACAAATCTGGATGTGAAAATAAATGTCTCCAAAATAAGAGCAGAAGGCAAGGCAGCTAAGTTACCTGAGCAACCTGATACCCCTTTTTTTGACGGGAGAAATCCTCATGGACATCCTCCACCTGAGGAGAGGCGGAGGGGCGTGCCGAACTCTTACCGGCTAAAACCACCCCGATGTCTCTCCTCGCAAGTGCGCCGGGGCCGCGTGAATCCAAATTCTTCCGCAGAACCTGATACCCCTGGATAGCACTGGTTGTCAGACTTTGGCTTCTGACTACCCGGTAATTTAACATGCGTTTCAAAACATCAATACAATACAAGCAAAAACTGTAGTTTTGTGTTAAAGTAAACGGTAGTAGTGGATTTTAATAGGCATGTGCCATTGGCAGAGTTGAAAGCGCAATGGCGTATCCGTTTGGTTAAGTTATCAAAGGTGTACTATACATTATAGCATTGCATTATTTAGTCAGTATAACATGATTTCTAATGGGAATATGCAACGTTTAGATTTTGTACGTGAGCTGGTAAAATTAGCTGTCAGATTATACTAGAAAGTTCTGGTGGACTCGAAAGGTGCGCATATAACCCATATATTATACGAACCATATAGTTGTCTCGAAGGTTCAGACGAAAGATAGTACTTAGAGAATGTTCATAGTTGCTTTTAATTAATGTTAGGCTCAAAATCCACCCAAGCGGAGCGAAGAATCCAATACAATTTCACCGCTCAGAGATATATGCGGTTTGAATAACGAAATTCCATTGGTGAACTCTGAGCCTTATTTAAATAAAAAGTGTGTTTGAAAAGTTCTCTGTATTAGATGCAGACCATTTATGGAGGAAGAATATAAGCAATTTTTGAAGAAGTGCATGAAGTAGTCCCCATAGGAGTACATGAGAAACTAGAGTAGGTACTTAAATATTTTTGTCAAAGACTTTTACAGAAATCATTAAAGAAGAACAAAGGGCAACTAAACACGTCAGCGTGGACAATGGACATTTTCTAGAATACTTAAATCACATAACGACAATCTTAGCATTAGCATTTCATAGCATTTGAAACTAACCGTGTAGCCATAAATTTTCACCACAAAATTAATGCCAAATTAAACCAGGCGATCACCAATAAACTACTAATATGAAGAGTACGCCATTAGCAACAAAATAAGCCAATAAATAAATGAAATGCATTAACAGCTTATAAGTAAGAGAAACCAGCGATTTATTTGCGACCAGTATTAAACGGTGTTTGAAAGTGACATCTGTCGGCGGTAGCGGGCAACTTTCCTTTTTCGTTTTTATTGCCTAGCGCCGGCTGTGGATTTATATTGCTGTAATGTGCCTCCATTTTGCCTAGTTTAGTTTGCATGATTGTCATCTGATTATGCCCAGAAGGGTAAGCTAAAGTATACCTATGAAGCCGCCGCTTATTACCTGTTACTTACCTGTTGGTATCGACTAATATTTTTTTCCTAGTTGTTACTAAGGCATCCCATATTATTTTGAAATATATACTGATTATTGGCTTGGGAGACTACAACAGCGCCTGTGACTGTTCACCCTATCATTTCAATGAGGTGTTACTTTGTAACCTAGGCACTAATTTTTGCCAATTTCACCCGCATCCTGAGGAAACTACTTCACATACCATATACAGGGTTACTTGTAATTCGACGTATATCCGGAAGGAGGTAATAGAAGGGCCCAAGAGCAACAAATTAAGCCACTCTTACCTCTGAGCAAAGTTCAGTGGTTTTCGAGATTTTCGCAATTTTTGTTTTTTATGTGTCTTCCTAATTTGCGCCTGTTCTATGGGGCAGAAAAGTGCGTAAGCTTGAGAGGATTAGTCAGAAGGTTTTAAATGGTGTAATAATGGCCAAAAAGCTCTAAGCTTGAATGTCGAATTTTGGGTAAATATCCAAAAATTGCCAATATCTCGGAAACCACTGAACTTTGCTCAGAGAGTAGTAGTGGAGTAGTAAGAGTGGCTTAATTTGTTGCTCTTGGGCCCTTCTGTCACCTCCTTCCAGATTTACGTCGAGTTACAAGTAACCCTGTATAAGTTAGCTACAGCTACAGGAGGGCTACAGCCCTCCGATAAATGGGCTATCTAACACTGAAAGAAGAGCTCATTCGAGCAAGCAAACAAACAAACAACTTATATATTAGTGTAGATTATGCCTCCAAAATATCAAACCCTTTACCTCAAACAGGGTCACAAAGACCGAAGTTGCCCAACAAGACGAATTAACGTCAATAACAGAAGCTAACGCGCTCAACTATTACCATTGATTATGCGCAATTGTATTCACAATGTACTACATACATCACCCGGGTCTGCCCGCTCGTCGCACTGAGAAAGCGAATGATTTATTACGAGCCTGAATCATAACACGTTGATTTTCTATAGACGTCATTGCTTAATGACGGCTGGATGTAGGTCTTAAGGTTGCTACGGTTTCTTAAGACACAGTACCTACAGTACAATCTGCATTGGTTATTTTAGGGTTATGTGTTCCTAAATCGAATTCCATGGATTCTTTGTGAAGAGAGAGTTAAATTTCGATCTGTTTACCCATAATATTCATAGTGTCAATTTTGGTTGATATTAAATCTCCGATATTAGTTTCATTATCATGACAACCTATAAATAAGTGAACTGCTAGACATAGGCCTCCCCCTGGGGGATTTTCCCATACTCACCGCGCTACTTATAAATGTAAATTTTTACTCCCTAGAATCTTAAAATAATATTAATGAAACAAAATCTAGATTGAGCATTTCTTTGGGAGTTTTTGCAAAAAATACTTATTTTCATAATGGCTTCTTTCAGACATCCTTTGTGTTTCTTTGAATGTTCAAGGATTTACCTTTCATTTAGCGTTGACACGACTAAAGTCACAATTTTGCGTCCATCTTATATTTTATTTTCGTGTGTCGATTTTACGCTCACGATCTAGACCTTCGATGCTCGGCTGTTTTGTCACGAAGAGTACACAGACCTATCATGAAGTTTGGTATCACTGTTCTTTATTTAAAGTGGAGCTGATTCACTGTTTCTATACTGCCAGCCCTAAGGCTTTTGTCTACTTTTTATTGTCGTTTCTGGTCCGCAGGTCTGTCAAAAACATCTTATTGAGAAATTCTATACGTCAATAAAAAATACCCATCTAACTAAATAAAACCCTAACAGCCACTTTCACAGGTTCCAGATAAATTTATCCATAGCAGATTCTGCCATAGCAATATTTTTAAATTTGACTACTTTTCTATGACAGTATCTTTTAGATAGCAATTTAAAACTGTAGATTTATTTGCCATAAATCTTACTAAAGTGTTTAATATCGCCAATAATTCCAAAAATGCATTGGTCCGACCAAAAGCTGTGAGGAGTTTGCCCTAACGTGTAGAAGTTACATTTTGGGGTTGTAGGTACTCTTGTATTGGTGGAATTCTTAGTGTTAGTAGTTAGTATTATGAGAGTTTTCATTTCAAATCTTTATACTACCACACATTGTTCATAGCACAGTAACGCCATCTGTTAACAGTCAATATGACATATTATGCACTCATAATTTACCCTTGGCGTGTGGGCTTCTTTGCCTTAATTTAAATATTAAAATCAACTTGATTAATCCTAGGTTCTATATCTGACGGTGATATTTCATATTCATTAAGTACAGAAATTTTACTAATTGAACATTAACCTTCCACTACAGTGATAAGGTTGAAAATCTGTTGAAGAAATTTGAAAGATTATGGTAGGTTGATATGCTGGCGTCTGTACATACAATCATAGAAGTGCGATGTTTGTCGTTTTGTTTCTAATATTCATTTTGTTTTGTTCACAGGTAATTAACGAGATAACTAAATCGTCTATGAAAGATCTGGTAACATTAATTAAGTCGTCAAAACTAGAAGCTATACGCAGAACAAAATTAATACGAAATAGAATAACGGCCAGTTTCGCAGGTTCCAGATAAAGTTCTAGATAGCTATTTGACAGATAGAGCCAAACTTTGAAAAGTTTTCTATTGCATGATCTATCAGAAACTGGCCGTANGTTTTTTATGTGTCTTCCTAATTTGCGCCTGTTCTATGGGGCAGAAAAGTGCGTAAGCTTGAGAGGATTAGTCAGAAGGTTTTAAATGGTGTAATAATGGCCAAAAAGCTCTAAGCTTGAATGTCGAATTTTGGGTAAATATCCAAAAATTGCCAATATCTCGGAAACCACTGAACTTTGCTCAGAGAGTAGTAGTGGAGTAGTAAGAGTGGCTTAATTTGTTGCTCTTGGGCCCTTCTGTCACCTCCTTCCAGATTTACGTCGAGTTACAAGTAACCCTGTATAAGTTAGCTACAGCTACAGGAGGGCTACAGCCCTCCGATAAATGGGCTATCTAACACTGAAAGAAGAGCTCATTCGAGCAAGCAAACAAACAAACAACTTATATATTAGTGTAGATTATGCCTCCAAAATATCAAACCCTTTACCTCAAACAGGGTCACAAAGACCGAAGTTGCCCAACAAGACGAATTAACGTCAATAACAGAAGCTAACGCGCTCAACTATTACCATTGATTATGCGCAATTGTATTCACAATGTACTACATACATCACCCGGGTCTGCCCGCTCGTCGCACTGAGAAAGCGAATGATTTATTACGAGCCTGAATCATAACACGTTGATTTTCTATAGACGTCATTGCTTAATGACGGCTGGATGTAGGTCTTAAGGTTGCTACGGTTTCTTAAGACACAGTACCTACAGTACAATCTGCATTGGTTATTTTAGGGTTATGTGTTCCTAAATCGAATTCCATGGATTCTTTGTGAAGAGAGAGTTAAATTTCGATCTGTTTACCCATAATATTCATAGTGTCAATTTTGGTTGATATTAAATCTCCGATATTAGTTTCATTATCATGACAACCTATAAATAAGTGAACTGCTAGACATAGGCCTCCCCCTGGGGGATTTTCCCATACTCACCGCGCTACTTATAAATGTAAATTTTTACTCCCTAGAATCTTAAAATAATATTAATGAAACAAAATCTAGATTGAGCATTTCTTTGGGAGTTTTTGCAAAAAATACTTATTTTCATAATGGCTTCTTTCAGACATCCTTTGTGTTTCTTTGAATGTTCAAGGATTTACCTTTCATTTAGCGTTGACACGACTAAAGTCACAATTTTGCGTCCATCTTATATTTTATTTTCGTGTGTCGATTTTACGCTCACGATCTAGACCTTCGATGCTCGGCTGTTTTGTCACGAAGAGTACACAGACCTATCATGAAGTTTGGTATCACTGTTCTTTATTTAAAGTGGAGCTGATTCACTGTTTCTATACTGCCAGCCCTAAGGCTTTTGTCTACTTTTTATTGTCGTTTCTGGTCCGCAGGTCTGTCAAAAACATCTTATTGAGAAATTCTATACGTCAATAAAAAATACCCATCTAACTAAATAAAACCCTAACAGCCACTTTCACAGGTTCCAGATAAATTTATCCATAGCAGATTCTGCCATAGCAATATTTTTAAATTTGACTACTTTTCTATGACAGTATCTTTTAGATAGCAATTTAAAACTGTAGATTTATTTGCCATAAATCTTACTAAAGTGTTTAATATCGCCAATAATTCCAAAAATGCATTGGTCCGACCAAAAGCTGTGAGGAGTTTGCCCTAACGTGTAGAAGTTACATTTTGGGGTTGTAGGTACTCTTGTATTGGTGGAATTCTTAGTGTTAGTAGTTAGTATTATGAGAGTTTTCATTTCAAATCTTTATACTACCACACATTGTTCATAGCACAGTAACGCCATCTGTTAACAGTCAATATGACATATTATGCACTCATAATTTACCCTTGGCGTGTGGGCTTCTTTGCCTTAATTTAAATATTAAAATCAACTTGATTAATCCTAGGTTCTATATCTGACGGTGATATTTCATATTCATTAAGTACAGAAATTTTACTAATTGAACATTAACCTTCCACTACAGTGATAAGGTTGAAAATCTGTTGAAGAAATTTGAAAGATTATGGTAGGTTGATATGCTGGCGTCTGTACATACAATCATAGAAGTGCGATGTTTGTCGTTTTGTTTCTAATATTCATTTTGTTTTGTTCACAGGTAATTAACGAGATAACTAAATCGTCTATGAAAGATCTGGTAACATTAATTAAGTCGTCAAAACTAGAAGCTATACGCAGAACAAAATTAATACGAAATAGAATAACGGCCAGTTTCGCAGGTTCCAGATAAAGTTCTAGATAGCTATTTGACAGATAGAGCCAAACTTTGAAAAGTTTTCTATTGCATGATCTATCAGAAACTGGCCGTATCCGTTATTCCCTGCGAAATATCTTATAGTGCATTTAATTAAAATACGTTAACTTAAAAAAATACAATAAAAATACTTTAAATACACAATACTAACCTTGTTGTATTGTGTATTTAAAGTTTTTAACGTAGACAAAAAGGTGCCTAAAATGTTTTGTGTCAAACTGAGCAGTGCATGCAAGCTGTCAGTTATCTATGACATTAAGGTTCCGGCATTTAAGCCGCGCCTTATACCTAACGTGTCAAGATTTTAGCGGTTAAATAAATCAAAATGTTTTAAACGATAGTTTAGTTTTTATGTACCTATATTTAATTTGTGTAGGATAGGTTAGTATGTTTTGTTCGTGTTAAGTTACAATAAATTAATGTCTCATTAAAGATTTTAATGTTAGTTTACAATACAACTAAACAATAATGAACGAGTTAAGCTTTCTTACTTTATTTATTAAGGCATCTGTGAAACTTTCTTAATCGATTTGAAGTTTCAAACATTTTACAAAGAAACTACGTAATTGCGTACGTAACGTACGTACCTACGTAAAACCAGGTAACAAAGCCACAATAATATAAACGCTCAAAAAAAATATTCCAAAAAATATAACGAAAAGACTTTTAAAAAACTCGCAATTCTACCAAAATACTGTCAAACTGATCACGTAAAACTTTCCCATTATTTTCTAAGAAACTATGTTATTACAAGAGGTTTATATAAAATAAATAAATATATAGGTTACACAGAAATCAGCATTGCTTCAGTGAGAATGTGACATTTTGAAGGAGCGCTCAGTTTCATGGAAGATTAGCGTGTGAACTTACTGAAGGGATACTATTTGTTTCAGATTATCTGTTATTAATTTATCTTCATAATTATTTACATTATCGATTTTACTTTTGCGGTGTTCAAATCGTAATTTCTATACCTGCATCTGTAATTTCAAAAGCTACCCTTTATCTAGCGGTCCGAAGGTAACACTTATCCCACCCACCTAAAAGTATCGTATGTTATTTTCATATGCAAACTATTCTTAACTTATACAACAGTCATGTTTAATCATTTTTCGTTCAGTATTTTTTATTAAATACACCTAATCACACATTATTTAATACTTTATAATATTATTGTGATGTCCTTCTTACACAGTCCAACTATTGCATTTTCATTTTCCTTAGAACTACATATAGATTTTAGAGCGATTTAATTTACTAATAAAATCACCAATAGGCGGCAAATCAATAAATACTCCAAATAACCCATTTTACAGATTACCTAGTCCAAACTATACCATCAAACAGGCGTTTATAACAGTCGTATTTGTTCGAGTTCCCACAGTATCCCCGATCGTGCTTACTTAATACTGTCCTAACTCACAGAGCGAGCGCCATCCTCTAATTGGTTACTCCACGGACGATTTCTCTCACCCCGGCCCTATTACGTATCATAACATAGTAATTATTGCAGTTGCGGTTGCTATTGCTATCCTTGCATCTGTACTAATATTGAGGCTGATTGTTTGTTTGTTGACTTAAGCACTAATTTCTGCAGTTTTCGAAAATGAAAAATATCTTTGAGCATTCATTTATCGAAGAAGGCTAAAGGATGTCTTTCATACGAGTGCGTGAAGGTGGAAACGGCAGGTAGAGGCTGGTGAGTTTGCTTGTTACGTTTTCACTGCAAAATGTCTATTACCATTTTGCTAAAATTTGATATGGAGATACTAGGAAAGTACCGTAGAAAACGATATAGCCTACTTTTTATCGAGACGCGAAAAATGGTTTTCGCGGGTCGCAAGTAAATCCGCGATTAAGAACTAGTTGAGCGTATTGCATCGTATCTTCCTGTGGTTATGTAAAAACATAAATTTATTTATGTACACTTTATAGGCTGATAGTAATCTGAAACCGGTGAACTTTAGCGTGTAATGAGGTACTTCTACGGTCTTGGTGGAGATTAAGGATTGAGAATGGATGCAATAATGCTGTTTTAAGTACTTAGAGCTACTGGCTTATGTACTCACTGTGACACTAATATTTCTTCACTATAAGGCACTATAGGGAAAAAGTTAGCCTTTCGAAGGCGAAGTAAGTTCTTGAAAATCAAAATGTATTTTTGACAAACTAGCATCACCAAAAATAAGTAAGTGGATTTTTGTTTTTTTCCTCGCGTAGTACTTTTAGTAAGAATAGATCGAACAAAACACGCACACATTTAAATAAAAATTGCTGTATTTCACAAAGTTGTCATAGATTTTACTGAAGGAAATAAATACCTACCTCGAACACAATAATTTTTCATTAGATATATTTTGTCTCGGACTAAATAAATGTAAATCATTATGAGAAACATTACTTGTGAATGAAAATAAACTTAAGAAGGCAATAAAATTCCTATCCGCCATGATATCTAATAGTTCACTTGCAATCTGGAAAGTGCAAAGTTCATGTTACTACATTGGATTGTTCCTCAATCTGTAATTACTTCGAGAATAAAAGGATTTAGAAAAAGTATTGTCTAATAAAAAAGGCAGGAAGGAAAATAGATAACCTTATTTTAAACAGCTGCTTTGCTTTTGACAATTTCGTAAATTAACCACAGGTCTCTTAATCAGTAGACACGACATTAATGACTAAACCAGAGAGGCTATTCAGTTGGTAATAATCACCCGTAATCTAGATTTGTATCCGATTTAATGTAGGTACACTTTCAAAATGTGGGCGTATTCCTTCGCCTTAAAGAAAATAGGTATGCAACGGGTAATATTATAAATATAAATATCTATTACAAGTTTCCTCCTGGGTACCTTGAGAACCACTCCTCACACCCGGATAAAAAATATACCTCTAGAAATGAGCTTATCTCACATTAAAAGAACTTTCGATTTTTCGGAATCGGACGAGTAGTTCTTGAGATTAGCACGTTCAAGCACACATTTCCCTTTACAAATCAATCTTTCACAGTTCATAAAATAGTTCTTTAATATCTCCACAACATGTTATTGGCATTTAATCTTAAACTTTCAACTCACAAATTCCCAGACAGTATTTATCAAAAACATTGGTCGTCATAATAAAGTCTGAATGAATATCGGCAAAGCTTGCGATAACCCTGTCAGAGCCGACACTCGATTCATATCGGCCGCTATCTAACGATCTCTGACACAATGGTAGCGTCGGGTTTAGGGTTGCCAAAAATTAAGGTAATTTGGTATTAGAACTTCAATTTCTTCTTACACTAAGGTCCACTAGTACTTTCACCCCCGTCCCTTGGAAACTACTACGTATAGGTGAATAAAGAGTAGCTTATAACTTCACTCGATAAATGGGCTATCTAACACTGAAAGAATTTTCTAAATCGGTCCAGTTGTTCATGAGATTTGCATATTCAAACAAATATAGAAACTCTTCAGCTTTAGTTATATGTCGCTCCAACTCTCAACGTCAACTGCATCCGATTAGACTGGAAGCCTTAGTTGGGAAAAGGCTAGGCAGATGATGACTCATTACGATAAACTGCTTACCAAATGGATTATACACAGCTAGAAAGTGTGAGAATATACACCATAGAATTAATATAGCGATTATGAAAGTCCATTCGATAGACATCATAAACTTAACCGTACCACTTTCCTTGCTCGGGTATAATATTACATAAATACGAAATTTCCCGATAACCCTGTCGCTGCCACGTGTGATACCAATCGCTGCGTATCGGCCGATCACTGACACTCCGATATTATCAGGGTTAGGTATTGCCGATTGATTTACTTTAAGCACGATTTTAGTATGATTTATTGGTTGGTTATAGATGGCGTATTTTCCTTTAGAATGTAATTTAGATGGCTTTATTGTTTCCGAAGTGTCACAAATCACAGACTTCGTCAAGCGTGGGTCAGTTGTATTAGATATGGTCATGATCATTGAATTGTAACTATTCATATACCATTTGATATTTTTTCTGCACCTTTATCGGAACGCTTGAAAACATCTCAGGTCACAGAAGAATTTTTTTTTAGGTATTCTATTCAATATCCATGTCTTTTATTTTAATTTTGGTTTAAAATTTAAAAATAACTTTCACCTCATGAAAATATATAGCATATCAGTACCGTGTATTCATCAAATATATGTAGGTATATATATATTTCATGATCGCATAAAAAACAATCTAAATTATGAGTTTTACTTTTCAGTTCAATAATCCGATTTTTAAATTACAAAAAATATTTAAATCATTGATTTAAAATACGTCCTCAATTTTGCAATAAACCGATTCTTCTTTGATTCGTTTTTTATTCCGTTTCACTCAGCATCAATAACGCTCAATCGTACCAGTTCATTGCATTGCGATCGACATTGTCGCACATAAAACGTTCGGTTTTACGCTGCGGGGAGTCGCGTGACAGTTGATACCTATCTCTCGTTAGCTCTTGATTATTGACACTATAAAGACGAAATGGTAGGGCTGTCAACTGTGTAATACTGTTTTTTTTAATTTTAATTTTATTTAAAACCCATATAGAACTTGACTCGCAAAGCTTAGGTGTATTAGAGACTACATTTTGCGGAAAAAAATCTTTACTTTAATTTGCAGACTCTAGGCAATATTAGAACCCTTCGAAAGGATCATTTGGCATTTATAATCAAAGTAATTTTAAGAATCTTTTTAACAATTACCGTCATAATATACCTGCCATCGCTTATTTTTATTATATTAAACTTACAAGTAGGCAAGCTTGTTCAACCTTTACAGGCTCTTATGAAACGTCACACCAATTGCACGGTTCCAAAAGATTGATTTTATGAAGAAGAGCCGGCAAGAATCTCAAACAGACCAAACGCTTTGCCTATTTCAAATAAATGAAAAAAAAAAACCTATAAAATTATAATATTTACTTGTCCTAGTTTTGACTAATTTAAGTGGCAACCCTAAACCACAGCGTTGCAACAATAACAGTTCGTGCGATTCGTACGAATTTGTCGTCACGATCTGATGCAGATCTTCTGGGAACTTGTAACGCGTCAGGACGCCTGGACTTCCTTGAACAGACCTCACTCTTACTAGCTTTGGTTGAATTTCGACATTTATGGGTAAAAGTAGCTTTTAGGCTGAGGCCAAACGAGCGTAATTTTTTGAGTCGTGAGTCGAAGATTTTCGGTCGCAGAAAATCGTTACAAACAAAAAAGACAACCCATTTTGCGTTGCCGTGTGAATCAAATAGGACTTTTGTATGAAACCAAATGTAGCAGATTTTCTGCGACCGAAATTCTGCTACTCACAAC
>NWSH02000437.1:13884324-13926914 GCA_002382865.2 Heliothis virescens | reverse complement strand
AGTGTGAGAATATACACCATAGAATTAATATAGCGATTATGAAAGTCCATTCGATAGACATCATAAACTTAACCGTACCACTTTCCTTGCTCGGGTATAATATTACATAAATACGAAATTTCCCGATAACCCTGTCGCTGCCACGTGTGATACCAATCGCTGCGTATCGGCCGATCACTGACACTCCGATATTATCAGGGTTAGGTATTGCCGATTGATTTACTTTAAGCACGATTTTAGTATGATTTATTGGTTGGTTATAGATGGCGTATTTTCCTTTAGAATGTAATTTAGATGGCTTTATTGTTTCCGAAGTGTCACAAATCACAGACTTCGTCAAGCGTGGGTCAGTTGTATTAGATATGGTCATGATCATTGAATTGTAACTATTCATATACCATTTGATATTTTTTCTGCACCTTTATCGGAACGCTTGAAAACATCTCAGGTCACAGAAGAATTTTTTTTTAGGTATTCTATTCAATATCCATGTCTTTTATTTTAATTTTGGTTTAAAATTTAAAAATAACTTTCACCTCATGAAAATATATAGCATATCAGTACCGTGTATTCATCAAATATATGTAGGTATATATATATTTCATGATCGCATAAAAAACAATCTAAATTATGAGTTTTACTTTTCAGTTCAATAATCCGATTTTTAAATTACAAAAAATATTTAAATCATTGATTTAAAATACGTCCTCAATTTTGCAATAAACCGATTCTTCTTTGATTCGTTTTTTATTCCGTTTCACTCAGCATCAATAACGCTCAATCGTACCAGTTCATTGCATTGCGATCGACATTGTCGCACATAAAACGTTCGGTTTTACGCTGCGGGGAGTCGCGTGACAGTTGATACCTATCTCTCGTTAGCTCTTGATTATTGACACTATAAAGACGAAATGGTAGGGCTGTCAACTGTGTAATACTGTTTTTTTTAATTTTAATTTTATTTAAAACCCATATAGAACTTGACTCGCAAAGCTTAGGTGTATTAGAGACTACATTTTGCGGAAAAAAATCTTTACTTTAATTTGCAGACTCTAGGCAATATTAGAACCCTTCGAAAGGATCATTTGGCATTTATAATCAAAGTAATTTTAAGAATCTTTTTAACAATTACCGTCATAATATACCTGCCATCGCTTATTTTTATTATATTAAACTTACAAGTAGGCAAGCTTGTTCAACCTTTACAGGCTCTTATGAAACGTCACACCAATTGCACGGTTCCAAAAGATTGATTTTATGAAGAAGAGCCGGCAAGAATCTCAAACAGACCAAACGCTTTGCCTATTTCAAATAAATGAAAAAAAAAAACCTATAAAATTATAATATTTACTTGTCCTAGTTTTGACTAATTTAAGTGGCAACCCTAAACCACAGCGTTGCAACAATAACAGTTCGTGCGATTCGTACGAATTTGTCGTCACGATCTGATGCAGATCTTCTGGGAACTTGTAACGCGTCAGGACGCCTGGACTTCCTTGAACAGACCTCACTCTTACTAGCTTTGGTTGAATTTCGACATTTATGGGTAAAAGTAGCTTTTAGGCTGAGGCCAAACGAGCGTAATTTTTTGAGTCGTGAGTCGAAGATTTTCGGTCGCAGAAAATCGTTACAAACAAAAAAGACAACCCATTTTGCGTTGCCGTGTGAATCAAATAGGACTTTTGTATGAAACCAAATGTAGCAGATTTTCTGCGACCGAAATTCTGCTACTCACAACACACAAAATTACGCTCGTTTGGCTTCACCCTTATAGTGGTGGGTGGAATTACCGAAACTGAAAATGTGGTATTATAAATGCGAAAGTAACTATGTCGATTTGTCATTCACGCTTTCACGCCAAAATTACTGGATTGGTTTGATTAAAATTTGGTGATATTCTAGACCCTGTGAAGGAACACCGGCCTCTTTGTATCCAGGTACGGGAATGTACCTCTAGACGCGAGTGGGACAATGAGGACCAAGTAGAGCGATTGAAATGTATGAAAACTTGAGATGTAATTTTGAGTTGACTTTACCAGAGAGAAGACTTTACCAACTAGGTTTTATACCTAACAAATAGGTTTTAAATGTAGTGTACATATCCAAAGAAATTATTGGAGAATGATATGTTTAAAATATTTAAGAGGTAAAAACACACAACTCCTCCAACCTATCCCTTTTTTGTTCGCCAATACCTACTTAACAAACTTCAGTCCAGTTAAAATACCGTCAGTCCCCAGCATCGGTTACGCACACAAAGTCACGATCGGGAACTGCCGACTCGAATTACGGTTATAGTTTCAGTTAAATTATTATAAGCTATAAACCGACAAGTTCCGAATACACTTTCACCGGTCTTTCTATAGAATCACCGGTTAAATTGAATAGCATTCTTTGTGATTTACTTAGTTTCGCGTTTTTGTTGTTTACATTGTCAAAAGTCACTCGTTTTTTAAATAAATCAATCCTTCCTTGATTACTCTTAAAATAATTATTATTTACGCAAAATAAAGAAAACAGAAAAATTAAGAACTATATTATAGTATTGTTGTAATTGTTCTATTAGGTACTTTGACCAACCAAGTAGTAAACGCATTGCTTAGCGGTAACCAAGTGTTGACGAGGCTCAAGGCCCATGTTTTTGGAAAGTTTTCTCAAAACACACTCCAACCGCTCACCGCCTAAAAATACAAAATTGATAATATTTTTAGAAGCTCCTCAAGAACCAATATTTGTTGTCCTTAAAACTCGCAGCCCCGTCTCCTGGCCGGAAACCATATGCTTTTAAAAACAAACCAATTCAAAATACAAGAACTACTTTTTCTTTGCACTTTCTAATATTTAAAACCAATATTTTATTTTTCCATAATTGGAACAATACTGCTTGAAAAGACCGCCTTTAAATTAAGCAGATCCAAAAATGGACAACGACATTTTTTGTGGTTACCCAATTTATTTAAGTAGAATCTCCACGGGTATTCCCTTCCAGGGTCGACAGGGATGGGAACTAAGTAGAACTTCACTAATTTAGTGAGAATAAACCACAAATAGTGATGCGCTTTAATTAAATGGTTCATGGGTTCCCACGTTGGGATGCGTTAATTTGATGCTGCGTTTGAATTAAGATAGTAATGGAGAGAGTAAGTGTTCTAGCACTTAACAAATATTTTTGGTTGTTTTTTTACTTTCTTATCTTCAAATAAAAAATATCATCATCAGCCTTTTTATCGTCCCACTGCTGGGCACAGGCCTCCTCTCACACAGAGACTAATTGAGCGTTAACCATCACGCTTGCTCAATGCTGGTATGTGATTCCAAACTTTATAGTCCAGGATTCCTCTAGATGTTTTCCTTCAACTTTAAAGTTATTGATGTCCAAGATATTCTTAGAAAGTAGATACAAACTTCAAAATATACTGTCATTTGTTTTCAGAATATCAAAAATACAGCATCAAGTACAAAGTTATATAAAATTATTCGGTTTACGTAATACGGGAAGCTTATTAAAGTTGAACAAAATAAACACTATCGGCCGCCGAAGCTGTGAAAGTCCGCGGAGGAAAGTTAATCGACATTTAAGCACGCACTTAACGTCGATAACTGAGATTTACTTGACGATGGAAAAGCATAAATCTATGCTAGTAGCTACTGGACTCGCATAAGCATTTTCACGTCTCAATTTAGTTGTTCAGTCTAGCTTAAGTTAAAGTTATAATACTTTTTTAACGTATTTTTTTTAGATATAGACAAGACAAATCATTTGTTGATTGTTGACCATCCATGTTCTATTTACTTCTATGATTCTAGAACCTGGATCTACAAAATATGTTTCAAAAACCGCTCCTTGGTAGGCTTAGCTTCATTAATAGAAAACAATGTTATAAATTTTTTATTTTGTTTTTATTTTGGAAAACAAATAGATATCATATTAAAAACATTACAAGCATATATGTCATACATATATGGAATCAAAAACACGGGTCAGTCAGTAAAAAGTAATTGCAGCCATTAAAAATATAAAATGTCTAAACACACCCTTCAAACTTCATGTCTAATGGTGTTTTAACGACTTGCCATACTAGAATTAGCATAAGGTTTTAATTCATAATCATTTATTATTACAAAGTGTGTTCACATACTCAGGTATGAGTGCAATATAATACAATTAAGATA
The DNA here is from genome assembly GCA_002382865.2 of Heliothis virescens. Classification (NCBI taxonomy): domain Eukaryota; kingdom Metazoa; phylum Arthropoda; class Insecta; order Lepidoptera; family Noctuidae; genus Heliothis; species Heliothis virescens. The sequence continues at coordinate 13,922,741 of NWSH02000437.1, read as the reverse complement.
ATATCTTACAGGCTTGGTGCTTGTGTCATTTAATTTATGGCTCCTTAAAGTGTATGTCCTTGGGTAATATTTCCATATTATTGTAAAATTAATGAAGAAAATATTTGCTTTGAAAATTGAGTTATAAGCTGCAATAATATTTATATCATTCCATTCACTGTCCACAAAGTAGACAAAATGGTGTGATTCACATATGATTCATGGGACAGGGAAAGGTGTTAAAATAGTGGATGATTATTTTTTTTAAGCACTGGTATTTGATGCTATCTTTAGCCAGTTGTTCCACCCGCTTACCGTGGGAACGACTTCCTGCACCCGGAATAAGGGGCTTACATATTATTCTAAATGTAAGCTACATTACTGCCAAGTTTCATCAAAATACATTTTTATAGTTTTTGTGTCAAAGAGGAGCAAACAACCATTTATTACATTTATGATATTACAGTAGCACTAATCAAATATACCATTATCCTCTAATAAAAATTTGATCTTTCAGAAACACTACTACTGGAAATTCATAACAGTGCAACCTTTAGACAGTCATAAAAGCAACTACAACTCGCGTGGGCATCAAATAAAACCAGCTATTTAGTAGTAAAATATATTTATGCTCCTATAAAATGCTCCTATTAAAATTTAAATTATAGATTCAAATGCGATCAGCAATAGATTTACATATTATGCGAAATAATGACAACACCATTTTACTATTTTCAAAATTCGAACCACAAGAGTACATTCAAACGCAGCATAAACCACCTACATTCAAACAGAGCATAAACTAAACGAGGCTCGGACGCATCAAAATGCATACGTTGATAAGTGCACGAGCCCACGCGCTGTCAACTTTTTGTATTTTGACAGCGAAGTAACGTTCACAGCGTGATATGGAAAGCTTTTGTAAATAAACACGATTTTGTGCTGAATAAATGAGCTTGAGTTGTTAAAAAAATCTTTATTAATGGAACCTATATTTTTACTTTTTCTATTGATATGATTCTTATTATAACATGATTAAATGTCTGGACTGCACTTTTGAAACTAAACTGAAGTTTGAATTTATGACTAACTAGCTTTCGCCAGTGGTTTCACCCACCTCCCATGGGAACTAATCCGCGCACCCAAATAATAAGTAGCTCATAGCCTTCCTTGCAATATTATCAATTTTGTTCTAAAAGCATTTTTTTATAGGTCCAGTAGATCCTAATATTTGAGCGTTCAAGCCAACAAACTTTTCAGGTTTATAATATAAGTATAGATTAATGTCAGTAAAGTCAATAAAGACTGTAGAATCTTTTAGAATTACACTCACAACCTTTAGAACCTCAATTTCTATTAAAATCTTATCTCGCTACTTCTATCACAAAACGTGACGATGTCTCTATCACATAACTATAAATCATTAATTTCAAATCTCGACAATTCACACTAGATTTCACATTTAATATCAATATTATTAATAATATCCGATATCAATCTTAACAGCGGACAAACCAGGTAATCCGACTTATTTCTATAAGCTATCTGCAGTTTTGCAATGAGATAGTTTGACATCTATATACGTATAATGAATTCTGTACATGAAATATATTTCCAAAATAACAATCAGGGAGTGAGTAGGGATCGATAGTGGTACTGAAGTCAAAAACACAATCAGTAGAATTTTTGTCTGTTTGTATACCTAACATTCTGAGCTGGTTATAGTATACTTTTCATCACGCTACAATCAATAAGAGCAGAGCAGTGAAAGGAGATATCTTTGATTATGACGACCAGTTGTCGCTGGCATAAGCGACATGATCCGCGAACGAAGTCGCTGGCAGAAGCTAGTAAATTAATATGGAGCTTGTGTTAAAATTCAATCTCTAATCGGTTACGGATAGATAGCTTAAAGAAATCCAACGCTAGTTAAGAAATCCACAGTTTCACAAAGATGGCTACTGATAAGACAACCTTGTTCTTGTCTAAGTTATAACTTGTCGCTTGAAGTTATCGTACCATCTATTAGTTATAAAGCTGAAGATTATGACATTTGCCGTTTGCAGTTTAAGTTAGTCATAATTGAATCTATACTATACTAATAATATAATATAAAGCTGAAGAGTTTGTTTGTTTGTTTGAACGTGCTAATGTCAGGAACTGCCGGTCCGATTTGAAATTTCAGTGTTAGAAAGTCCATTTATCGAGGAAGGGCATAGGCTACTTTATAATATATCTGGGTGCCCAGAATATTTCCTACGCGACGCGAATGAAACCGCTGGCTTAACCTAATAGGTAATATTTAAGACATTTCTGATGATGTTTACTCATAGGTAACTATTAAGAAGGGCCTGATTAAAGAAACTCAAGAAATAAACAGTGCTTTCGTACTATATCATTCTTTATCATTGTGTTTATAAACAGTTGATAAAAATCATTAAAAACTATGAAATATATCGCTCAGTTTTCGACGCGTAAATAAACTTTAAGAGGCTTTTTCCTATTCAGGGTGCTAGCCAAAGTATCACAGCTTTCAAAAATCAGCATAACTGACTCTGACATAGAATATATTTTATATACACTACTAAACATTTAAATATGACTCACATACGGCTATTAAAGCAATTATATAAATGCACATATGTATGTGTTGTAAGTGATATAATTTACTTGCAATGTCAACCGGTAAACTTAATGATTACACAGTATTCCTAACTGTGTTGGGGTCGGCTTCTTAAGTTAATATTTTATCTATACTAATATTATAAAGCTGAAGAGTTTGTTTGTTTGTTTAAACGCGCTAATCTCAGGAACTACTGGCCTGATTTGAAAAATTCTTTCAGTGTTAGATAGCCCACTTATTGAGGAAGGCTATAGGCTACTTTTTATCCGGGTGCGCGCAGTAGTTCCCACGGGAAAGCGGGTGAAACCGCTGGCGGAAGCTAGTTACGAATATGTAGGAATTGAAGTAAAATTCACACTGTCAATATATTTAGCTTTAAGATGTTATAAAAAATAAATTAATCCATAACATGACAGGAAAGAAACATGCATAGCAATCTATTTACTCATAACCTCGTCTTGTTTTGGAACTTGGAAAATTTGTATTAAATGATATAAAAAATAAATTGATGCATTTAACAAAAAATAGGTAGGGACATCCGAATTGACAACCTCACTTTTGGAAAGTCGATTAAAAAGACCAGCAATTTCACACATCTCAAAACTTATTCTCTATCGCATCAATAATTCTAAAACACTATGTACTAAGTACTAAGCCCTAAAGTTCAATCACCTTTCCAAGATTTACCGGTCCGTCACTAAACCGCAACAATTGAACCATCGTTAACTTGATGAACCGGTGTTATAAGATTTAACGTCCAACATAACATTTCAGGATAATAGGATTAACTGTAGGTATTTCTCTTTCAAGAGTTTATCTGTCTGAATAAAGTTTTATGTAAGTAAATGAAACGGTGACAATGTTGCCTTAAATTGTAATGATGTAAGCTAGGTCTTGAGTTAGGAAAAATGAAATAATTTACCTTAAATAGCTCAATGTGTAAAAGTGTATTGGAATATTACAGCATTCCTCCTTGCTCTGCTAAGGGAGGTAAAGCATAACCCGCAAGTATATTTTTACAGGGCATTTTGAAATTTCTATACAAACTATCGTTTCTATTACTTGTTTCGGCTTTAATATTTATGTAAACTAAACAGAAAGTAGGTTTTTATTCTACTAATCCAAAACATTTTTTTCTGTTTTATTTTCAATTTTATTATAGTTAAAAATTTCCAGGCAATATTCCCTAACAGATAATGTTGTGGCACAATTTTAATACACAGTCAGGCCTATAAATAAAATACACTGCCTAAAATACACAAAACATCCATCTACCCTTTAATAATGAATACATAATCGCTACAAGATCAGATACTACACGATTTCCATATGCAATTGTCGTCGACGGTGCGCTTGCGACGGTATAAATCTCCCGACTCTATAGATCTGTAGATCATTCAGACAGCGAGTGATCTATGGCCGTCTATGGTCGGAGATTTCCATCTGTCAAAAAGTATGGTGTATCTAGGTGGTTTGTGGTTGGAATGGGGTAAGCAGAAGTGTGGTGGTGACCTTTTTTGAGGTTAAGTGCAGATTATGTGATTTGTACTTGTAATATGTGAAGAGGTTGTTGCCCTTGATGCTCTGGTGGTGCCAAGTTCCATTACGAAACAAGTTAGAAAATCATGTATTTCTTATTTTTTTTACCCGTCAGGGTCATGGCACATTGTACCGGCACCGCTCCAACCCGGCAAATAACGTGTCATTTAAATTTGAACATTAAATTGTATGATATATTTCATAACAACGTGAGTTGTTAGATAGGAAACCGCGCTGACAGCCCGCCGTTGGCTTTTTTGTTTTGACGTTATAAAATACATCATACGTCATACGATTTAATGTTCAAAATTAAATGACACGTTATTTGCCGGGTTGGAGCGGTTTCGGTACAATGTGCCATGAGCCTAAGGCTCCAAAATTACTAAACTGATTTAAAAATTCTTTCCTATTGGAAAGCTAGACTATTCCCAAATCACAGATGCTATATTTAATCCCGGTACGGTAAGAAGTTCTCACGAGACGCGGCGAAAACCGCGGGAAAACGGCTAGTCCTTTATAAATCGTTGCAGTAGTTCTGACATAAAAGTCCGACAGACAGACAGAGCTACTTTCGCATAACTGAATGTTTTTTTTTATGTCTCGTTCTAAACCAAAAAATGCATGTTTTTAAATGTATTTTTCTTTGTTGTCTAGGTACCAGTACGGTAGAGGAATCTCGTCTGTGTTCGTGAGTGTAAACATGATATTAAACTAATGAAAATCTATAATATTACCCAATAACATAAGGGTTGTGGTCTAATATCATGGCTTTACTCACTAATTCAGACTTCTATAACCTTCAATAATTCTTTCTAGTCTTCAATTTAAATTTTACAAAGGGCATTGTTTCGCTAGCTAAAATAGACATTAGTCTAAAAGATGGTACAAGAGCATTGGAATAGGACCTGATAATCTCGGAGGCAGCATGTAGAGGAGTAATTTTGAAATCCGTAAAAAAATCCTACATGTACGCTTTTAATCTGATAATATTGTTTCACAAGTACTCCATATTAAGTACATTATTACAACACACCTAACATAATCAACAAAACATGATGCAAAAGACATTAGTCTAAGAAAGAGAAACAAAAACAAAACACGATCAAGCCCCTAATAACCTTGTTACCAAACAACAACCACAAAACACCATAACATTACAAAATAAGAGATCAAACGAAGCATACAAACTGATGATACCATCATTGCCCATGATAATTACCCCATCAGACCATATAAATGAACATACACACAATGATATGCACTCTCAGACATCACCATCAGTACTTGTGACTAATGTAGTAATCTAGTTGTTAATTGAACCAATTACTTAATTGTGTAGACGTTAATGAACGGGGACCTGTGGATCAAGTTGTGGAGGATTATGCATATTAGAATGTATATGGGAATAAAATAAGACTAGGAAATAAGAATGTAGTAGAAATATGTATGAAGGAAACGGCATTATCAGCACTATGAGCAAAAAGAGAGGTATATTGTATCAAACCCATCGAATTAAAGCTTATTTGTAGGTTTAGCTGCAAATAAAGATTCATATAAGCACATTCAAAAAGACAAGGTAAAAAAAATGAAGAATATATAGTTAAATGTTAATTCCGATATTTTTTTCACATGCATGTGGAATTTTCCAACAAAATTGGAACACAAAGTTCGATGTTCCTAAATTCGTAGGAAAAGAAATGTTATTGCAATTAAGCAACTGGGGATGTACCGACTCAAATTGAATCATTAAAGCATAGCAATCATGATTCTCCATACATGTATGGAAATTTTATAAAAATAAACATACGAGACCATCAAAAACAAATCGTTTACATAGAATTTATGAATGTCTTAGAAGCCTCGTCTCCATATTTTTCCTTCTTTTCCCATCACCCAGCTTTTGTTTCATAGTATTAAATACAGGTAAGATTACTTCTATAGTATTATCATCATCAAATATTAATCTTTACCACTCTTACATTCAAATAGTTCTATATAGAAGTGAAATGATTCTAGTCAATTATACTACTTGTAACTTCCACCTCACCTGCCTTTTGCAGTATCTGCGACAACTAAAACTATTAATTTAATAATAAATATAGTAGTATATATACGTAATAACCAACCTGTAGCACACCAAGCTTATGGAATACACAAGGAAATAACAATAATTTTGATAATATTACTACAGCAAAACACACGATCAAACAAACATAATAAGATCTTGTAGGAGGCAGCTATTGATAGCTTTTCGAAAGCAATCCCATAAGACAAACTATAAACTTCTAAAACCATGGCATTATACAATTGTAACGGATGTACTGAGACCCACTACATAGAAAACAGCCTAGAAATTATTTGAAAAGGCTAGCCAGGAAATTGGTTTATGGGATTTTAAATTAGGATCTGGATTCGTATAAAATCTTAACACCTGAATGAAAAATATCAACAGACAAATCCATACAAACTTTAGTCTCCATTTAAGGAATTGTACATTTATGTAACTGCACTTGATCATTATATTAATAAGAATGGCAGCTAAATAAATAATAATCCAATTCAATTCAATAAAAAAGGATGAAAAGAGGTAAATGCTTATAAAAATTAAGAACAAATTAAACTTATATAACTGTTGACAATATTAACGGAAATAGACGTCATGATAATAATACAAATCACCATAAAGCTGCTTATCAACGGATAATAGTTTAATTTCTCAGAACTTCGTGTTATTTTAATAAAACCTTATATCGTACAGACAAAGATAGCCCCAATCGGCAGAAAAGTAAGGCTAAATGGTGATAATCTATAGCAATGTTCCGTATGTCTGATTTTTTAAAAGATGACACATCTTTGTTCATGTTGCACTGCATCGAGACAAAATCATGGTTTAGAAATAGAATTATTAATTTAACCTATTTCTACCTTTGCTTTTTTGCGTAGTATTTTGTTAACTGTGGTTCTCCTACTAAGGCATGAGTTAAGCTATAATACAACTAATACAAACAGTCAGTCATAATGATCAGCTTCTAGTGAACGCAATTCTTGGAATGAAAAATTAATCAAACCACTATAGAGAATCCTTGTCTCAAATCTGCAAATGTGTAACGATTCCCCTAAATACGTTACGGAACACTAAACCATACATCACTATCTTATCATTCTAAATTCTAAGAAAACGAACGACAAAACGCAATACTCCAAACTGTCTCACTAACCTAAAAATACCAAGGAAATTGATCCAAAATAAGTCTCACACAACACAACATAATGATGCTGTCTGGCTCTCATAGACTACTCCAACAAAAAATCTTTAACGACTGAGAAATTGATGAGTTCTCTTAGAGAAAATTACTTTAATATTCCCACTGAGGCGTGACCTAAAACCCGTTTGGATTCCATATACAAATGTATCTTAACTATCCCTATAGCCTTCAGCAATGACACTATCACTCTAACAGGTAAAGGAATAAAGAACAAATTCGTCTAAAAAGTGACTGATGACGATGATAAAATTAAAGTTGTGGCTGCGTTTGCAAATGATTTTTTACCTCCAGCCGATTTGCGTGAGTCAGCGTCCGTTCTGCCAGACATGCCTGTACCATGGCACTTAAATAGAATCCAAGCTATCGTATACTATCAAAACGATGCGTAGAATCCCATACTGTATAATGACGTAACTTGGAATGCGAGATTTCGTGGTACACGGAGCGAAAACAATTGACTCGTCCAATAATTGACATTGCCGACATACCAAACTACTGTAGGCCCCACGGGGTTTTTATTTGATCATGACTGAAAATAGACTTGTTTTTATAAAGCCTAGACCAAAAAGTAGGTACACATGTCGGTTAGAACGCGTTGGTCTTCTAGAATGTACACAATTGTTGTCCAAAATTCTTGGTATTCTATTTTACAATGTGCTAAAATGTATTTAATTAATTTGAAAATAAGAAGTTAACAATGAGAATGCAACTGATTTTCACATTAATAAAGCCACTTATACTAAAGCAAATGGCAATAAACAATTTAAAGAGGTCAAAGACACAGTAGAACATGAACCTAATCAAGCCGCCGCATCTAGTTCTATGAATCCTGTAATGGCTAATAACGTGACGTCACAAACATTTGAAGCATAGACGCTAGTACATCGGCCTCTCTCAAAGGCACGTGTAACAGTAAAACCAGTGTTAGAGATCACAATAGCCCATAAAAAGAAACTTTATGTATAACACAAGAAACTGGTTGTTCTTGATCATCCATATTCGTAACTTCCTCTTTATGTATAAACTTGGCTATATCATTTCAACACATAATTACTTCAGATAATATTTTAAGTAGCCGTCTGGAATTAGTTTTATGTGTCTTTGTTATTTCATAGTCTGCCATTAACACTTCGTTTACTTCATTAATACCTTATTTAGTAAGTTGTATGGACAAATTATTTGCTTCAGTACAACCGGTACTATTAATGGTTAGGATATCCGGTTACGGCACCTAATCCTAAAATGGCTTTACTAATTGCTATACAGATGTGCGAATTTATCACTTACCGGAACGTTTTTGATGATATCTTCATTGGTATCTTTATTGGTTGTCTCATTAGCTACAAAATGTATTAATTGAACTCTTAAATGTACAGTTTTAGAGTTTTTAATTACCTTTTTTTACAAGTTACTTGACTTTTTTGTGACATTGCATTAAGCGTTTTGCGTGGGAATAATGTGAGGCTATATTTAGACAGCTCAAAATGTTTTGTATTATTTATTGTAATGAGTAATTTCCCCGGTTAACGGTTTATCCCCGAGTTTATCATAAAAAGGCATTTTTGCCTACTTAGTATTTAAAATAACAAGTATTCTTTAAACCAAAATACGCTTCATTACAAAAACCAAAAGATATTTAAAAATTACTTTTGATAAGTTAATAAATACCATGTCTCATTTAAAATATGGGCAAAACATTTAATATGGAGGAAATTGCAGATGTCAATGTCAAAGAAAAATAATGTAAAAAAACGCTAAATTTAAGATACGGCTGTAGTATACGACTGGTGAAATTTACTGCCACTCTTGTACAGATGCCAGCTCATTAACCTACCACGTTCTGCCAAATTTCTTCAATAGATTTTCAACCTTATCACAATAGTGGGAGGTTAATGTTCGATTGGTAAAATTTGACGGATTCGGGTAGTGCCTGCTGTCGTATGCATACTTCGAACCAAAAGTAAGTGGTTTATCGTAGGAGTTAAGCTTGTAGTTGAATTTATTGAAGTGTTTTGTCGACAAATCGACGTGTTAACTGAATAATTTGACTGACAAACTGTCTGACGATTCAGTCGAAAAACATTTTGTCGAATGCTGTTTATATTAAGATTTTGTTCAATGTTTGTACATTCTACTTACATTTGTAATACATATGAAAGTATCAACTATAGTGACATAAAACTGGAGTAACATTCCATTACCATTTTTCAAATTTTTCTGGAATCCCAACACGATTTCTCTAAAGTTCGTCCAAATGGTATTTTTGGTAAATTTTACTAATTTCAAGGAATGTCATCTAACAAATTATTAGCTATAAAAAATCCATTAACATAGTGAAACAGAAAATAAATGTCTATGTTTAATTATGTGACATAAGAGCATATATTAACTTGGTTAGCTTCGTGTTGAAAGTCGTGATCAATGGGATTTTTCTAGATTACTTTTAGAGCCAACATTAATTAAAAGAACGGATTAATTTTGCTGTCACTATGCTTTCGAACATCTATTTTTTTTATATATTCTACTTCATAGCTGACGTTTTCAAAAAAAATCTCTTAACTTTTTTTGAAAGTATGTACCATCTTACATTGTACTGAAAATGACCATAATTCTTTTCTGCAACAAAGCGCCAAAGCGCACGCGCAATTTATTATGAGCATTAAAGTTTAATCTTGAAACTCATGCTCAAGAATATAAAAGAATCCATTATGATTGTAGGCGAAGGCTAGCTGCCACTTATGTATACTATCTTATCTTTAAAGCGGTCTTAAAGCCACACCTCTCACACTTTTTTCAAAAGTAATGTTGCCATAAAGTACTTTCGCATTTTAGAAAAAGTACCCATTATGTCACGTCTTACATCAACGAGCTCATAAATTATTTTTAACTGGCTTCATTAACCTGTATAACGTCATAAACACGTTATTCGCCTGTCACAACACTGGGGAGTATTTTTGGAAAAGGTCACAAAAGGAAAGCGCGCTCGAACGCTCACCAGACACGTACGAGTATAACTTACTCAACGGAAATTGTTTACACGCACTTGGTTTTAAAATGACCAATTCAATTAATTGACGCCGGATTTAATCCTGTTAATTTGAGAGGTAGAAAAAAACTAATTTCGCCCACAATGCTCAGACGGCATTATAAAGAAAATAAAAAGTTGTAAAAGACCTCGCGGTATGCGCATGCGACGGTCAATCTTCTCGTAATGTCATTTGTCGATGGAATCAGGACGCGGTGCGGGTTTCGTCGTGTAAATGAAAGGGACGCAGTATATGACCGTCTCGCCACCCCGCCTCGTGAGGCAACATTTGTATTTAATTACTTCGTCTACAGACACTTGATTTACGAATCGCTTAATTTGAAAGTGTTGATTTAAGTTTTGATGAGAGAGCCTGCTTTTCCAGAAGTTATAACGACACCCACGTATAAATCAGTTTGTTTTTAAATCCACCGCCCGTAACACGAGATATGTGAGGACATTAAGATATTTATGACGGAACAACTGTAATTTTAGTGAGATAAAACAACATGTAAAGCAAGGATACATTAGTAGAATTTACCGTCATAAAAACTCAGTCATTTACTGTCGCTCCATAATTCCATTTAAATTCCGACGCAACATCCTCATTCGATATAATTGGTTATAACAGTCCGGCGCGGCGTACAGCACAAATTATATTATTATCCTTAGCTAGAATAACTTCAAGGGTCGTTAATGTGTAAATCGATTGCCATGCATGGAGCGCCATGCGCTGTCGCATACTAATCGATGAACGACAGAACAAGCGTTATAATCAAAACAATATTANTAATTTCCCCGGTTAACGGTTTATCCCCGAGTTTATCATAAAAAGGCATTTTTGCCTACTTAGTATTTAAAATAACAAGTATTCTTTAAACCAAAATACGCTTCATTACAAAAACCAAAAGATATTTAAAAATTACTTTTGATAAGTTAATAAATACCATGTCTCATTTAAAATATGGGCAAAACATTTAATATGGAGGAAATTGCAGATGTCAATGTCAAAGAAAAATAATGTAAAAAAACGCTAAATTTAAGATACGGCTGTAGTATACGACTGGTGAAATTTACTGCCACTCTTGTACAGATGCCAGCTCATTAACCTACCACGTTCTGCCAAATTTCTTCAATAGATTTTCAACCTTATCACAATAGTGGGAGGTTAATGTTCGATTGGTAAAATTTGACGGATTCGGGTAGTGCCTGCTGTCGTATGCATACTTCGAACCAAAAGTAAGTGGTTTATCGTAGGAGTTAAGCTTGTAGTTGAATTTATTGAAGTGTTTTGTCGACAAATCGACGTGTTAACTGAATAATTTGACTGACAAACTGTCTGACGATTCAGTCGAAAAACATTTTGTCGAATGCTGTTTATATTAAGATTTTGTTCAATGTTTGTACATTCTACTTACATTTGTAATACATATGAAAGTATCAACTATAGTGACATAAAACTGGAGTAACATTCCATTACCATTTTTCAAATTTTTCTGGAATCCCAACACGATTTCTCTAAAGTTCGTCCAAATGGTATTTTTGGTAAATTTTACTAATTTCAAGGAATGTCATCTAACAAATTATTAGCTATAAAAAATCCATTAACATAGTGAAACAGAAAATAAATGTCTATGTTTAATTATGTGACATAAGAGCATATATTAACTTGGTTAGCTTCGTGTTGAAAGTCGTGATCAATGGGATTTTTCTAGATTACTTTTAGAGCCAACATTAATTAAAAGAACGGATTAATTTTGCTGTCACTATGCTTTCGAACATCTATTTTTTTTATATATTCTACTTCATAGCTGACGTTTTCAAAAAAAATCTCTTAACTTTTTTTGAAAGTATGTACCATCTTACATTGTACTGAAAATGACCATAATTCTTTTCTGCAACAAAGCGCCAAAGCGCACGCGCAATTTATTATGAGCATTAAAGTTTAATCTTGAAACTCATGCTCAAGAATATAAAAGAATCCATTATGATTGTAGGCGAAGGCTAGCTGCCACTTATGTATACTATCTTATCTTTAAAGCGGTCTTAAAGCCACACCTCTCACACTTTTTTCAAAAGTAATGTTGCCATAAAGTACTTTCGCATTTTAGAAAAAGTACCCATTATGTCACGTCTTACATCAACGAGCTCATAAATTATTTTTAACTGGCTTCATTAACCTGTATAACGTCATAAACACGTTATTCGCCTGTCACAACACTGGGGAGTATTTTTGGAAAAGGTCACAAAAGGAAAGCGCGCTCGAACGCTCACCAGACACGTACGAGTATAACTTACTCAACGGAAATTGTTTACACGCACTTGGTTTTAAAATGACCAATTCAATTAATTGACGCCGGATTTAATCCTGTTAATTTGAGAGGTAGAAAAAAACTAATTTCGCCCACAATGCTCAGACGGCATTATAAAGAAAATAAAAAGTTGTAAAAGACCTCGCGGTATGCGCATGCGACGGTCAATCTTCTCGTAATGTCATTTGTCGATGGAATCAGGACGCGGTGCGGGTTTCGTCGTGTAAATGAAAGGGACGCAGTATATGACCGTCTCGCCACCCCGCCTCGTGAGGCAACATTTGTATTTAATTACTTCGTCTACAGACACTTGATTTACGAATCGCTTAATTTGAAAGTGTTGATTTAAGTTTTGATGAGAGAGCCTGCTTTTCCAGAAGTTATAACGACACCCACGTATAAATCAGTTTGTTTTTAAATCCACCGCCCGTAACACGAGATATGTGAGGACATTAAGATATTTATGACGGAACAACTGTAATTTTAGTGAGATAAAACAACATGTAAAGCAAGGATACATTAGTAGAATTTACCGTCATAAAAACTCAGTCATTTACTGTCGCTCCATAATTCCATTTAAATTCCGACGCAACATCCTCATTCGATATAATTGGTTATAACAGTCCGGCGCGGCGTACAGCACAAATTATATTATTATCCTTAGCTAGAATAACTTCAAGGGTCGTTAATGTGTAAATCGATTGCCATGCATGGAGCGCCATGCGCTGTCGCATACTAATCGATGAACGACAGAACAAGCGTTATAATCAAAACAATATTAACATTCCTCATTGTTGTTACAGACTTGGCGGCGATACGTCAGCTGCTGGAGAGCGAGACGGGAGGCACCACCTGTCCCAGCTGTAACATGCCCTTTGACAAGGGCAAGAAGAGGAAACTGATCGACACTTGTGGGCATGAGCGGTGCTACTCGTGCATGTTCAGGAACGAAGCTTGTCCGTCGTGCGCGAGGAGCAACCAGGCGCAGAGGCGGCCGGTCATGGAGAGGTACACGCCGTCGCCGCAGCGGCAGGAGCCGGACTGGCAGTCCCCCCACCGCCTGCCCAAGCCACCGAAGCAGCCGTCCAGCCTGGCACAGAGCTGCCCCACACCACCGCACACCAGGAGAAGATTCTTCCTGAGCCCCAAATCGTTGCGCAGTCCGTTCGGGCAGCGCGCGCGCCACTCGCACGACAACCACGTGCCCCTCTCCGGTAAGTGGTCGCACATTAGCATACCCGTGGGCCTGCGCGTGGTAGCCGCGGATTTGCATCGTTGCGCAAGCGGCTGCGCACGCAAGCTACACTTCATTGATGCCTTCTTGGGCAAAGTTGAAATCTCATTCACAAGCAGGCCGCGTAGCACCTCTCACTTCGATGGCCCGTTTTATGAGCTTTACGAAAACTGCGAGGATCCGCTGCGCCGTAAATAACAGTGAGTGACAGTTGCGACACGCGCGCCCACGCCGCGCCGCCGGATGTACGTAGGGGTTCCTTAAAGGACCGGTTGTCTGTCTACTGTATTTATTAGTTAAAGTATAATTCCGTACTTTTGCAACGCACCCGCGCAGACAGCGGGCCGGCTGTGAACATTATCTCTGTATCTGTTACATTTTCCATTTCCATTAATTATATCATTCCGGTCTACCAGATTTCTTGGGTAATTGAAATATACACTTCGTTCACAGCTGTGAGTTTCTTAATAAACTATTAGTATCAATTCGCCACGGCCCTTGCCCCTTCACGTTTGTGCCCGGTCTGTCGATTGCTAACGTTTCTATCTGTCGATATGAATAATGGTATCTCTTACAATTTGTAATGGTTGGTTAATGTGCCGAGGTGCAATTAATTGGCTATCGGCACTCGATTGGGATCGTGTGATAGAAATTTGGCTTCACGTCAGTGATGATGGATGTGTGAGAATGTTTACATGGAACTGGGTGCTCCAACAGGGCTGCCGGAGGAAGGGCCTCGCAACGCGGCGTGGCACAGCCTGGTGTTCAATAAGATCAGGTCGCTATGGTCCACGCACTCCTCAGTGCCGCAAGGACTCAACCAATTGACAGGCACGAAGTCTTAATTTTGCATTGGAATGTGGATTATACCGATGTTGCTCATTTAATTGCAAATGGTGACTTAGAATCGATTATTCCTATAAAACATTTTGAGGTCGTAAAGTGTTCAGCATTTGTGGAAACGATTTAGATTCGACAGTTCGTTTGCTAAACATACATTGAATAACTTATTGGTTTTGTTTCCATGAATTGTATCGATTGATGGATCGATTAATGTAGTATCGATTGTTGCGGTAAATGAACACATCGGTATTCAGTCCACATTCCCTGCTCTAGCACGGTCGTCGTCTGATTTTTGCACACCTTATTGCCTGTTCGCATCGCTCCGTGCGTTTGACACATAGCTTAGAGTACCGGTTTTGTTTTACCCTTGTTTATTTGCATTTTGTGTGGTTTTTGAGTTTTGTTTTATTTTTAATATACAAATGTAACGCTTGAACAGTTTTTTTTAATTATTTGCATACTCATTTGTAAATAGGGTTTCATGTTTTGTTTTTGTTGTAAGTACACACTATAATGCCATGCTAACTTGAGTCATTTATATGCACATAATGTGATTAATTCCATTAACCGATAATTTTAAGCCGATTCGACCATCATCGATTCGATTTCATAACAACACATTATTCGGTTGAAAAAGTCACACTCACGCATGAGTCATGGTCACATAGTAAATACGATGAAGACTTGAACAATCGATTGTTTGATCGAGATAAAGAATCGGTGACAAAAGTAGCATCGATTTGTGGGCGCGATATTATCCAATGATAAAACTCGATAGGGTATGGGTTACGAGATAAGTATCAAAGAAATTATAACTTTCAAATTATGGTTACTTATGTATTGAATAAGAATTAGTGAAAAGCAATCAATTTGATATTTATATCTATACGATGGGGTATACCTTGTGGCTGTTATAAGGCCTTTTATAATAAGAAAGTTTATGTTACCTCTCTTTTTCCATTAAACGAGTAAATCTGAAATTCGGCATTATTGTCGTTTACAAAATCAAGAAAATGAAAATTTAATAGACTTGAAACTCATAATATTAATCTATAAGAATTAAGATAACATGCAAATCGTCTTGTAAATTTTAACTACCACACCACATGTCGAGAAAGAAGTGCAAAATACCACGCTAAACAAAGTACTTAAAACAGAAAACAGGCTTCATACCAATGACCTAAAATTGCCAGACGGAATCACAAAACCTGTGGGTCGTGCATGACGCTACATTTTACTACGTAGGACGTGGAACCTTGTCACCTAAAGAAACGAGTGAAGGCGGGTGGGTCATTGTGTAACCGTCTAGTCAAGCTAATCTATATTAGTTTGATTGGCTCTAGATAGCGTATGTACTGTGAAGGAGTTTAGCATATCATTTTTGAATGTAGGTTAAATGTTTTGTGCTGCATATGGTTCTTAAGCTGCCTTATTATAAAACGTGGTTTTAAAAAGTATTGGCTTTAGTACTAGGTGGTTTATACTTAATACTAAAGCCGGTACTTTCTTAAGAACACATTTAATAATAAGGTGAATAAAGTTTATTTTTAAACTTAAGCTACATTTTTTTTTTACCTAATGGAAGCAGAGTAATACCAACTTCATCATCTCCATCTACAACCTCTTCATTGTTAATAAAAACATTAACAATCAAACCAAAAGAGACCCTAACACATTTAGATTAACCCTTCGTTTTCCTTGACTCATTATAGTTCATATTGAGAACCTCAGTATGGCTTCTGTGAACGTAACATTGTATTAGGTGCAAGTTATTGCAGTGTAGGTGATAATATTGATTCTATAATGTGCTCTGTTATTGGATTAGACAATCTGGCAAGGTCGGTCACCTTATTATTCAGGTATTAACAATATTGTGATCATATTTTTAGTATTTACGGCTAAGTAAATATCATTTTCCAAATTAGGGACACATTTTACTAATTCTTTATTTATATTTTTAACGTATCGGTTTCTGCTTTGCCATTTAATCGACGCCGCCGCGCCGTTAATTTGAATTAATTTCCCACAATTTTCAAAAACTGCAGATAAAGTAATAAAATATAGGATGTACGTACGTGGTCAGCTTAATCGTAGGAACTAAAGTAAAAATATGTAGGTATTTGGAAGACTACATGAATTCGGTAATATAAGTTCCATTCACTTGATCCCTGCACACTTTTGATGTCTGTGTTTTCGAAGTAAACTTTAGCTTACGGCCATAATTGAATTCAGTAACAATATTTGCTTTTGCTTCAAGTAACAAAATGCTCAAGTTTCTAATGACCCAATTCTCAATAGCACCATTGACACATTACGCTTATGATCTCACGCAAACAATTGTGCAAATGGAGTCCTTATTGTAATCTGATTTCGTGAAAGAAGATACGTGTTTTGATTGGCAGTGTTAAAACCGTTCCTAATTTCTATTTGAGAGGCATGACCAATGTTTTCAGTCTTTAATATCGATAACTCCTATTTCCAACTTTCAAGCTAGAACGTTTATAGACGAGATACGTTTTTCTAATGCCACTAGATTCAATACACCTGCAAAGAAAAAACAGAAACATGCACATCTCGAGAAAATCTCATCAAGAACATCTTCGCCAAATCAATCAAACTATTCGCCGCGTCAAGTAAGAGCGAGTTCCAGATAAAAAGCAGCTGATAGCCTTCAATAAGCGGGCTGTCAGAAATTATAGACTCTTGACATCGGTGTTCCTACGATTACCGCGTTAGATTGAACTCTTCAGCTTCAAAAATATTATAAACTTCCTCAAATTAATTTTGCATTGTCAACTTCTCCTCAGTAAAGCCTACCACCTGAACCTCTGCTCATATCTCAAGTAAATGAAGTGTAAAGTTCAGTACCACACGAGACATCGCTTCCGTCGTATCGTCCGTGTGAAATGCCATATTGTAAGGTCAGGTTTCACTACTTGTTTGGGTTTAGACGGTTTCGTTTATAGAAGGTGACCCTTGTATATGTGGCGTTACTGCGGTTGAACATTCAATTAGTTTGATGTCATTAAATTCGCGTATATGGTTGTCAATTGTTTAATTGTCATCATCTAGATTATTTACTTCAAGTAAAGTTTTTGTATTTTGCTATTTCTATGATGATAATTTTTACTATAGTAACAGAAAGAGCCTGAAGTGTGAAGATTAACCTACAATTTGATTCTACACCATGCTCGGACGCCAGCACAATAATCTACCTCAATCTATAAAATATCTTTAATATTTTCTTCCTTATCCCAATACTAGAAGGTCAGTTTTGGAAAAAATTGTACTTTCGTGTGCAACTGTAGTAACTTAAACGGTTATCAATAGCCACAAAAATGATAGTGCCTCTTACTTTTCAGGAAAGGCGTAGATTTTTTTGATAAAGCCAAAGTTAATAATTTTGTGGTTGAGCTAAAACCGAACAAAGTATACAATATCCAAACAAATAATAAAGCTCCTCTCAACGTCCATCAATTAAAGCCTTTTCAGCATCATTACGAAACAAAAAACGGTGTTCAGCTCATAATAACACCTAACACGAATAGCCTTGGCAGAGTTCGTATCAACAGGTTGTAGTGTTACAACAATTATGTCATTCG
The DNA here is from genome assembly GCA_002382865.2 of Heliothis virescens. Classification (NCBI taxonomy): domain Eukaryota; kingdom Metazoa; phylum Arthropoda; class Insecta; order Lepidoptera; family Noctuidae; genus Heliothis; species Heliothis virescens. The sequence continues at coordinate 13,904,318 of NWSH02000437.1, read as the reverse complement.
TAATGTCAGTGAATTGGCAACACTGAGACGAGTCAAGGGCAACATTTGTTTGATACAAAAGGTCATTGGTATTGCACATGACAGTGTGTACTTCAATTTATGCATCGGCTCTTACTTTAATGTTTTGTGATGTTGTTTCTTTGTTAGTTGATAGTTCTTTGACAGTTTTATCATTGTGCTGTGTGATTATATTATTATAAAAGTCTTTTCTGGAACATTTATCGATTAAAAACTATTATATACTAAGTTTGAATTTTAAATAACTCATCCTGGTTTTTCAGTATTTGATTGTGACTATTTAATTTTATTACATACACCTATCGTCTCTTCCATAAAAACCTGCGTTTTATGCATACAACCATAGATACCAGTACCTTTTATAAGGAACTAGCTTCTGCCAGCGGCTCCGCCCGCTTCGCGAGAGGACTATTACCCGTACCCGTATAAAAAGGGTCTATTCTATCTCTGTACCAAATTTCATAAAAATCGGCTCACTGGTTTAGGCGTGAAAGCGTAACAGACAGACAGACAGAGTTACTTGCGCATTTATTACATTAGTAGGGATAATACATTCGTTCCCACCAGATAACCTTTTACATCACTACTTCCTGAATTTTTTCACCAACAATTTACACCTATCAATCTTCCCATAATTACATCATCCAGATTCCCATTCCCAGATCATCATCGAACATCCAATATCTATGCACACAATTACGTTCTTATAGGTTTCAAGCTCAATGACTCTAAGGAACAGGTATTCGATGCGTGGGAGTCGTTTTTACCCATGTCCCGACCACATCCCATCCCTATAGATCAATGGGAGAAGGAAGCGGTATCAGTTTTTGCTTGTACTAGGCTTCAGTGTTAGAATTTGTTATGGATGAATGGGGGGTTATGGGACGGGTTTGACGGTCGTGTTGTGTGTAAGTATTAAGTTGTTGATAGAGCTATATTTTTAGCAAATTTAGCAGTCAATAAAATAAATACTGTAGGATTTTCTGTTACTATATTATAAATGATAAGGCAAATTATTGACTTTATATGAACTGATTCCAAAAATTACTAATGTTATAAATGTTGTTTCGTCTATCTGTTGCACTATCACGCGAAAACCATAGAGACGATTATAAAGTATGTAAATATGGTTCGGAACCTGAGAAAGGACATACAATACATATACATAGGTACTGTCAAATTTTACCAATCAAACATTAACTTTAAACTATTGTGATAAGGTTGAAAATCTATTGATGTTTGATGGATTATGGTAGGTACTAGCATCTGTACAAGAAACCACCTAAGTAAAAGCACCGAAATTAAATTTTGTTTTGATCAATCCTTCAAACATAAATCAAAATCGATCAAAACATCGCCACTCGATTGAATTCTTATATTTTAATTATATACTGTAATAAATCGAGTACAAAACGAGCACAGACAGATATACTCGACAATCATAATGAATGATGCGATCATTTAATTCATTCACCTATTGAATGAGTGAACTAATTGAATGCGTTCGATCGTGATGTTCTAATTATTTGAATAAATTACTTTTACTTCTTTTATCATTCGGTAATGAATTAGTAGTTATCAATTATTCTTTTTAACTTTCATTTTCTTGTATTATTATGTTTTAGAATTAGAATGTAAGTTACTGTGGAAAGCGAGTAGGTACTTGTTTTTGAATGTTTAAATGTACTTTGGGTGTGCATTAAAATAGTGCCTGATTGATTTGCAAATCCCCAAAATAAACAAGCTTACAAAAATTTTGTCAAGTGCCTTACGTGAAACTACAAACTCTTTGGTTTTAGTATGCTTCAAATAATTTTAAAATAGCTTTGTTTTTGTATGGGGGCCACAAAACTCGCGACTAAAAGTATCAAAAATATTAATTTGAGCAATAATCCTTGTAGTCATTTACTACATTTTTAACAGATGACTCATCTGAAGTAATACCTTGAGAACTTCATTAAACATCTTAAAATTACATATAATTATGCAATTTTGTGCATATTTAGAACTGTGACTAACCTTTCACGGTATACCAGTATAAAGCTGACAAATGTCAAGCGCACTAAGACGCTGGCATTTTGTTAAGTGTCTTTATTTAAGAACGTAACGTATTAAGATGTAGATATTTGAATTAACTCATTAATTTATCTTATGTGTTGGCATCTCTATACAAAGTAGGATTATTAGTTAGTTAATACGTTCTAGTGGTAATGAGCTAAAATATATGATGACCTTTGTATGGGTTGTTAGTAAATTATATTGCGAATTGATCCTACCTATTCCATCCACGCCACCGTTATTCTATATATTATGAATTTTCTTAAAATACATTTCAGGAAAATATTTGGCCATTGAAATGTGCTTATAATATCGGACTTAATGGTCGCTACACTTTCAAACATAATATAGTTAAGCGACAATTAAGTCAGATCATAAGTCAGAATTCTTACGAATATATTTCCGTCAACCTTGTTACGTATTTATCTGATCGGGATATCGACCCTCTTACCTTTACAATCTCCTAATGCCATCACTAAGCGTAAATATTCATTTTTTAGGAGCCTTTTTGTCGTCCCACTACTGGGCACAAGCCTCCTCTCACACGGAGAAGGATAATAAAGCCTAAATTTAAAAAGCCGAAATATAAAATCACAAAAACATATTTTTTTTTTCAAATTAAATGACGGCTCATAAAAAAATCCCGCTAAATCGCTTCCTTCGTAGCCGTACAGCAACCGTATCGAGTGTAAATCTCGGAACTGCGCCGTTCCCACGCCGTCNGCGCATTTATTACATTAGTAGGGATAATACATTCGTTCCCACCAGATAACCTTTTACATCACTACTTCCTGAATTTTTTCACCAACAATTTACACCTATCAATCTTCCCATAATTACATCATCCAGATTCCCATTCCCAGATCATCATCGAACATCCAATATCTATGCACACAATTACGTTCTTATAGGTTTCAAGCTCAATGACTCTAAGGAACAGGTATTCGATGCGTGGGAGTCGTTTTTACCCATGTCCCGACCACATCCCATCCCTATAGATCAATGGGAGAAGGAAGCGGTATCAGTTTTTGCTTGTACTAGGCTTCAGTGTTAGAATTTGTTATGGATGAATGGGGGGTTATGGGACGGGTTTGACGGTCGTGTTGTGTGTAAGTATTAAGTTGTTGATAGAGCTATATTTTTAGCAAATTTAGCAGTCAATAAAATAAATACTGTAGGATTTTCTGTTACTATATTATAAATGATAAGGCAAATTATTGACTTTATATGAACTGATTCCAAAAATTACTAATGTTATAAATGTTGTTTCGTCTATCTGTTGCACTATCACGCGAAAACCATAGAGACGATTATAAAGTATGTAAATATGGTTCGGAACCTGAGAAAGGACATACAATACATATACATAGGTACTGTCAAATTTTACCAATCAAACATTAACTTTAAACTATTGTGATAAGGTTGAAAATCTATTGATGTTTGATGGATTATGGTAGGTACTAGCATCTGTACAAGAAACCACCTAAGTAAAAGCACCGAAATTAAATTTTGTTTTGATCAATCCTTCAAACATAAATCAAAATCGATCAAAACATCGCCACTCGATTGAATTCTTATATTTTAATTATATACTGTAATAAATCGAGTACAAAACGAGCACAGACAGATATACTCGACAATCATAATGAATGATGCGATCATTTAATTCATTCACCTATTGAATGAGTGAACTAATTGAATGCGTTCGATCGTGATGTTCTAATTATTTGAATAAATTACTTTTACTTCTTTTATCATTCGGTAATGAATTAGTAGTTATCAATTATTCTTTTTAACTTTCATTTTCTTGTATTATTATGTTTTAGAATTAGAATGTAAGTTACTGTGGAAAGCGAGTAGGTACTTGTTTTTGAATGTTTAAATGTACTTTGGGTGTGCATTAAAATAGTGCCTGATTGATTTGCAAATCCCCAAAATAAACAAGCTTACAAAAATTTTGTCAAGTGCCTTACGTGAAACTACAAACTCTTTGGTTTTAGTATGCTTCAAATAATTTTAAAATAGCTTTGTTTTTGTATGGGGGCCACAAAACTCGCGACTAAAAGTATCAAAAATATTAATTTGAGCAATAATCCTTGTAGTCATTTACTACATTTTTAACAGATGACTCATCTGAAGTAATACCTTGAGAACTTCATTAAACATCTTAAAATTACATATAATTATGCAATTTTGTGCATATTTAGAACTGTGACTAACCTTTCACGGTATACCAGTATAAAGCTGACAAATGTCAAGCGCACTAAGACGCTGGCATTTTGTTAAGTGTCTTTATTTAAGAACGTAACGTATTAAGATGTAGATATTTGAATTAACTCATTAATTTATCTTATGTGTTGGCATCTCTATACAAAGTAGGATTATTAGTTAGTTAATACGTTCTAGTGGTAATGAGCTAAAATATATGATGACCTTTGTATGGGTTGTTAGTAAATTATATTGCGAATTGATCCTACCTATTCCATCCACGCCACCGTTATTCTATATATTATGAATTTTCTTAAAATACATTTCAGGAAAATATTTGGCCATTGAAATGTGCTTATAATATCGGACTTAATGGTCGCTACACTTTCAAACATAATATAGTTAAGCGACAATTAAGTCAGATCATAAGTCAGAATTCTTACGAATATATTTCCGTCAACCTTGTTACGTATTTATCTGATCGGGATATCGACCCTCTTACCTTTACAATCTCCTAATGCCATCACTAAGCGTAAATATTCATTTTTTAGGAGCCTTTTTGTCGTCCCACTACTGGGCACAAGCCTCCTCTCACACGGAGAAGGATAATAAAGCCTAAATTTAAAAAGCCGAAATATAAAATCACAAAAACATATTTTTTTTTTCAAATTAAATGACGGCTCATAAAAAAATCCCGCTAAATCGCTTCCTTCGTAGCCGTACAGCAACCGTATCGAGTGTAAATCTCGGAACTGCGCCGTTCCCACGCCGTCGCTTCCGCACCTGTCCGGGATCTTAACATCGGACACCAACACGACCGATATCGGAAGCCTGCCAGTACAGCTGACAGGATTTTGTGGCGAAGCTGTGTAGTCAGAAAGTACTGGCTATGTCGGTGGTCGAATGACTTTAGGCTTTATTTTTAAGGAAGAGTTCCTCAGTCTGATTCTTAGGTACTTTAAAATTAATCGTTATCTTTTTTGGCTTAAATAATAATAAATGGTTGACGTCTATGCCATCACAGAGGTAATATACCTATGATTTTTTTATAAACCTAAAAGTCATAAACTTTTTAAAACAAAACGAATTTTTACTCTGTAATTTGAATTTAATATTACGAGCCTTTTGTAGTATTATTCATAATTATTTTCTCTAAATATAAACACCCGTATGTTTGTAAAATACTACATGTATCAAACAATTCCATAATCTTTCTATTACATCAAAGAACCTAACTCCCATCAAAACTACAATAGAAGTTCATTGTTTTTCTAAACAGAACTCCCAATCGCTCCAAGTGTTAATTCCTTTCCTGTGATAACAATTTCGCTCTTAACATACAATGAAGCAAAAATCATCAGCTTTTTAATACCAAATAAGGTGTCGCTTCGTCGATCTTGTTAATCAGTTTTGAAATGTCATGGGAAATATAAAACAAAAGGGTTTTTGCTTGTAAAACGTCGTGGGAGGTAAAGAGGTCTTATAGAAAGTAATTATGGTTCTACTAGCTTCTGCCAGCGGTTTCATTCGCTTCCCGCTACTTCCCGTACCCGGATAAAAAGTAGCCTATACAATATTTTTTCTAATCAGACCAGTAGTTCTTGAGATTAGCGCATTTAGACAAACAAACTCTTCATCTTTATATTATTATGTTAGATTTGTCCAGTGTAAGATCATATCGTTAAGAAAAATCATAATGGAGGGTGTAAAGTTGGTGTTGTTGAAGTAACAGTAACTTGGCATAATATGAAAATTAACCTTCGCCATACTTAATGAAAATAAGATGTATTTATTCAGTACTAGCTTCTGCCAGCGGGTACGCCCGCTTCCCGAGGGAACTATTGCCTATGTTGTTCCTCAGGGTCAATTCTATCTCTGTACCAAATTTCATCAAAATCGGCTCACTGGTTTAGGCGTGAAAGCGTAACAGACAGACAGAGTTACTTTCGCATTTATAATATCAGTAGGAATTGTAGTATGTAGTTTCAAATAGGCCTTTGGAGGCTATTCGTAAACGTCTACAACAGGTCCAAAAAGTTGGTCATATGGAGAAGTAACTTGGATACTCTTATATTTTTTTATATTTTCATAGTGTCTATCATCTAAGAATGTGTGATTACAGTCATTATTGTCAACTCTTACTCTGAATAATTATTGTGTGAAAACTAATTACCATATTGATGAATACATCATTTGTTTAAACTTAAGCGTGTGTGCGTGTAAGATACGTATTGCACGAATGTGTGTGTTTTTAGGCCCATTTACACATTGCGATTCTATTGCCCGTATCTTGCCATTTTACTGCAGGAATATTTGACAGGCGACCATTTACCTATTGCACGATTACGTTTACACAGTGCAAGTAGCATCTTGCTGCAATAAAATGGCAAGTAATGAAATCGCAATGTGTAAACGGGCCTTTAATTATGCATGGAGTTCACATTATTATGATTTGATATTTGTTTGTTTTATCCGATCGTGTTTTGTATGTTTTTATTGAAAGCTTGTGAAAAGCGGCATGTGTAAAAAATGTACTTTGTATGTTTAAGTTTTTATTAGATGTTATTGTACCTACACATTGTTTATTTTCGCACTTTCTTGTTAGAATGTTTAATGGTTTATCTTTTTGAAAGCGTATGTCGTGTTTTCAATTACTTATTTGTACGGTTACATCTTATGAATGTCTAACTTGTTGTGAAGTTTTCACTGAGTGTAATGTTCAGTTCAGTTAAATTATTTTCATATGCAATATACGAGACGTATATGTATGAAAAATGTCATCATCGGTGTCATTTGTAACCGCGTATCGTTCTAAAACGGTAAAACAAATGAACAAAAAATACTTAAAGCTAAAAGCAATCAACTATACTAACGGCCAGATTCACGGGTTCCAGATAAAGTCCTCGATAGTTATTGACAGATCATGCCTTATTCAAGTAATAGAAATTAAAAACATTTCTATGGCACTATCTGTAAGATAACTTTTTAGAACTTTATCTGAAATCTATGAAACTGCCACCTAATATTCTAATTTCAAAACCCAACCACCACTCGTATCTAAAATTTTCTTAATTTCCTTCACAGATGACGAAGGAGGTCATATCAAGCAGGCTGGCTACGAGTCTAGGAGACAGAATGACTTGTACATGCGCCTGGGTTTGCTCCTTGGAGAGAGAAGGGGTACGAGGAACAAGGCCAGGGATAGCTGTACCTCTCTCGCTTCTCTTGATGCACATACTCTTGCATCGCATAATACAAGCCCTGTGAGTACTTACTTGTGAAGATTTGTTTTGGATAGGTAGCTGAATCCTAAAATGGGCCTAGGGCAATGGTATCAAGGATACAATGGATCAGCTCTTGGAGTTGACAGCTAGTTTTTCAAATAATCTGTTTGGGTCATGCATGTATTATAGATATTTTTATTCTTCTTAGCATATAAGGACCCTCAATTTTGAGCCCAGATTTTTTTCCTTTTTTTGTAATAATAATTATTAAAACCCTACTCCACGTTTTTCAATCAATAGATTAAATATATTTTTACTTTCCTCTAAAGTATAATTCACTTCAGCTTCTACATCTATAAGACGTTGACTTCTATAACATCTCAATTAACTGCCATATTCCCTACTTTTCTAATACCAACACATTTTCATTTCAGGTATCAACTCTCACTGGTTCGTCAGAGGTGGAAGTAGCAACCCCACTGGGTCGCGACTCGCTCGGCTCCTTAGCATCCATGTCGCTGTCAGCTGCCAGCAACTGTTCGTCTTCGAGTCCTGGCAGTCGACGGCATTCTGTTAACAGTAAGTGTACTAACCAGCATTATAATTGTCTTTATTATAATGGATTATTTTGCAGTTTAGTCCCTAGTCTTTGACGGTAGTTTTGCAAGGATAAAAAGTCATCCAGTTTTATGATGGATGCACATCTAAATCAACACCAGCGCACTTGGTGAAAATCAAATTTTAGAATTATTTATCGTATGAAACCTCACACACTTGTTCGCGGCGAATCGGTCGAATCGTCGAAACTAGAAGAATCACAGATATATGGACATTTGACAGAATTTTATTCCTTCTCCATCGTCGCCATGGTCATTTCTGAACGGTGTGCTTTTACCAGTGAAGTGATCTTTTAGTAGCTAGTCAAAAATAATTCTGTCTTGGACCAGGATTATTAAATTTATGTTATTTAATTAGGAAATACCAAAAATCATAATTACCTCACCTTTTGTCTCAAGGATCACATCATTAACAAACATCAAACCATTCATCATTACACTAGCATTTAGACTTCCACAACTGGAGAAATTAAGGATACAATATCTCCTAATCCTTCAAAAACTCCCGTCACATTATACTCCATCATTAGTATTAATAACATATCCTCGTTAAAGACTATTCGTCAGTCTGTTAAACTTAATTAGTGTAATGAGGTACCTCTATCTAACCTACTTAAGGTTTCGGAGATTGAAGTGGCTAGTCATTAAGGCACCACGCCTACCTTTACTGCTGTCGATAACACCGCTCCCTGGAAATGTTATTAGCTTCTGACACGAGGACCACGCTGTTACTCTTGATCTATATTGTGAAGGCATCGGGGCTAAAAATAGATTGATTTAAGTTTGACGAGCTTGTAGGCAAAATGGTGTCTGAATTAGAAGGTAAAAGTGTCCATTATGACTCCACATTTAAGTTTCTCATCTCTTCTCTTCTCTTCAGTAAGGTTGAGTCTTTATTTATCCCTTCCTATAAAAATCAAAACCAGCTCTCGTATTTCCGAATATAGTCACTTTTGACATATTTGTTATTCATGTTAGTAAAGTATCAAATTATTTCTTTCTAGCACTCCAAAGTGGCAGATCAGAAGAGTTAACTCGGATGTCCAGTGGTTTCTTCAAAACAAGGAAAACGGCAGCCAGACGCTCCGCCAGGGTCAACAGCAAGCAATCAACATCATCATCAGAAATCAAAAAAGGTTCATTGTTGTAACAAATTAATATTTTTTCTTAAACTTTAATTGGACCAGCAAAAAGATTGGAAGATTTTATTATAAGCACTCGAAATTATTTTCGTAATTAGATTTGTAATTAAATAGCGTTCGGTTTATTTTTAAACTACTTTGGATGCAGAAATAAGTTTTAGATTGTGCAGTTTCATATAAACGAAATTGAGCAATGAGTTGCATAAATATTCGAGAACAGCCATCTTTTAATTACATCAACAATGCATCTGACAATGAATTTGATAAAAAATCTAACAAAATTAAAAAATTAAATAATAAATTAGAAAGCGCTGCCAGCGAAGTAAAAACTAAAAAGTTTATCACTAACGATAGCACTTTAGACAATTTCAATGCTAACTAAAACATTCACAATTAAATAAATAAAACTGGAGAAACTGCCAATAATATAGAAGAAACAGAAAGTTATAATATCCTCATTATATTCCACAGTACATCCATCACCGCAGTTAACGTTACGGCCACTGTTCTTCGAAGTACCATCGACAGACAACCAGACGTTCTTCTCAGGACGACACTGGCTCATGAGGGATATGGAGAAAGCCCTGGACTCTAGTGCTTCAGGTCAGTATAGTTTACAAATAATTAGTATGAGAAGGTATAAATGTTTTCCATGTTAAATTTTCCTCCAAGGTCCTCTCCTTCTCTCATGAATCGTTTTCTATACCAAGCTTTTGATACATTTTTAATTATTTCGTTGTTGACTTCCTATTTTTCGACGACTAATTGTGTATACGTTTTGGTGCATATAGTATAATCGTTATCGATTACATTATGGTTTCTAACATATCTTATTTTTCATCAACAGGTATCATAGTATCCGGCTGTCCAGGCACTGGGAAGACGGCACTCATTCTTCAACTAGTAGAATACTCGTGCTTCGGTAGGAAGAGGAACTTCGAGTACGAAGAGTTACGAGAACAATCAGACATCAGGGAGATGTTACCTGAAGAGCTGACTATTGGCATCTTCACCCATCTGGCTTCGCATGTCGTCGCTTATCATTTTTGCCAGGTAAGATATTGGTAACTTTCATTAATATAGCAACAAACAAGAAAAAACTGTTACACAGGATTATTGGTTGGAATTAAACTATCGGATATTTTGTATAATGGGTAAAAGTTCTACCTAATGACCCTGATACTTGTCGGCATGGTTATTAATGAAGTCTTTTCTTTCAGGCCGATAACAACAGTACGTGCCTCGTGGGTGAATTCGTGCACTCGTTAGCAGCTCAACTTTGCCAAGCTCCCAGACTACAAGCCTACAGGGAATACCTCCTCAGTGAACCACATCTTCTTGCCTGCCTGTCCCTCAAAGAATGCATCGCTGATCCAGACTTAGCTTTCATGAGAGGCATCATTGAACCTCTAATAATATTGAGGAGGAATGGAAGTATAGATTCTTCAAACAGCATCATTCTTGTTGATGGGCTTTGTGAAGCTGAGTATCACAGACCTGATCATGGACACACCATTGCATCATTCTTAGCCAGGCATGTACCAGAAATGCCTTCATGGTTGAAGGTCGTAGCTACTGTAAGGACACAATTTCTAGAACTGTCGAAACAGTTGCCGTACACAAGACTAAGCCTGGATGAATCAGACAATGTTCACAAGGATCTCCTGGAGTATTTTAACACTAGACTGCAAGCTGCTCCTATCATAGAAACGAACATCAAGTGTTCAACAGGAAAGTCTGAAGGAGTACACAACTCGGTGATGAAATTCGCTCAATATGTACTCCACCTAAGCCAAGGCTCATTTTTGTTCCTAAAATTAATCCTAGATCTACTTGAGAGAAGTCATATCGTGGTCAAATCGACGAATTACAAAGTGGTGCCCATATCGTTGGCACAAATATTCTTGTTGCAATTTAATCTCCGGTTCCCTACAGTACAATCGTTTGAGAAAGTCACCCATATTCTAAGTGTCTGCTTAGCAGCCCTTTATCCTCTAACACTGGTTGAAATTTATTATTCAGTAAATTCATTACTTGTCAACCAGTTCTTACCCTGGGATGAGTTCTGCCACAGATTTGAGTCTCTCACCGACTTTCTCGTAAAGAGGATCGACAACACCTACATGTTCTTCCACCCTTCATTCAGGGAATGGTTGATAAGAAGAGATGACAATGAAAGCCCTAAATTCCTCTGTGATTTAAGGGCAGGCCATTGTGGTATTGCATTCAGACTATCAAGGGTACAGGCTCCATTAGATTCAGAGAAATCAATGGAGTTGGGACATCACATTTTGAAAGCTCACATGTACAGAAATATGGGGCCGGCTCAGTTGGGACTATGTCCGAGAGATTTACAAGCAACGTTGGTGGCTACCAGTTCAGCCAATGTTGGTGAAGCTATTGCCAATTTGAGGAATATCTACACGCCAAATGTCAAAGTATCTCGACTCATGCTTCTAGCTGGAGGATCTCCGAACCAAATCTCAGAGTGCTTGGGCAATGCGCCATTGCTATGTATGTACGCGTATCAAGGAATATTGGCAATGGTTGGACTATTGATTGAATTTGGAGCTGATATGGAAATGACCAACTCTCAAGGATGTACAGCTTTATCTTTGGCGTGCCAGAGAGGTCACACTGATGTGGCGAGGAGGCTTATAGCTGCAGGTAATTTATTATATTATTTTAAATCTACCTCTTCACAACTCAAATGTCAAGTAAATTCGAAATAGTTACAAAAAAAAAATCTACATTTATTCTGTCTTTGCAGGTGCATCGCTAAGTCACACAGACACTGCAGAACAGACACCTCTAGTACATGCAGCTAAAAACGGCCACAGAGATACAGTAATATACCTACTAGGCTGTCAAACTGGTAATGATAGAAACTCCCTAGACATCGACGATGGCAGCATTGAACAACTGGTGCCAGGATCTCGACATGCCTTGATAGCTGCTGCACAGAATGGTCATCTAGATATCGTAGAATATCTTTTGGATACTGCTGAATTAATTGTAAGTAGTAAACATTACATATGCATAACAACTGTTCGGCAAAGTAATTCTTATTGATCTTGTTAACGAATTTAAAAGAACAGAATACGAACCTAAACGTTCAGTATTTCAAATAGAAACAATAGAAACTGGTAATAGTGAGGTTTTATATATTGTTTCTTATAATATTGTTTCTTCTTCCAGCCGGATGGTATTTGCCCAGTCACAGGCGAGACTGCATTAACAGCCGCTTGCTCATCTGGCAACGCCGCAATTGCTGATGCTCTCCTCATCCGAGGAGCTACACCATACTCCTTGAACGCTCGCCAACTGTCCCCACTAGCACTAGCAGCTAAGAATGGAAGATCAGCTCTTGTGCTAAGGCTTTTAGATTCTGGAGCAGATGTGATGGGATCTGGAGGAAAGATTCCTTTGATATTGGCAGCGGCTGAAGGTCATGCTGATGTTGTTGAAATGTTATTAAATCAGGGTGAGTTTTGAATTAATTGCGCTTAAGTTTGTTGGGGGTATGTGTTAGAAATCCTAAACTATGTATTGGCAATATGACTCCGTATTCCTTTACATACAATTCGCAACATTATGATTTTATACTTAATACATAGTAAGGCCTTAAATATGCGGTTTCTATAAAACCTACTATTCTCTGTATTAGGTGCTGACCCCGATGCTGTTGATGGTGATGGTATATCTGCTCTGGGATGGGCCTGTTTAAGGTCGAAACTACCAACCATGGTCATTCTACTTGATAAAGGAGCTACTATAGGTAAGATGGCATTTTATATTTTACCTATAACTGTTACCTACATATTAAGTCAGTCACTATTAATACTCTTTTCGAAATTCCTCCATCAAAGAATATTGTCGTCAATATTTTGATTCTCCTTCTTCTTTGTCGTTACTTAACCATCTTAGACTTTTCTAAATCAATATTCTAAAAATTATCTTTTTCAGATCAACCAGATGGCAGTGGTAGGACACCATTGGGTCTTGCCTGCGGTGGCCCATCAGATCTTGTAGATATATTGCTGGAGAGGGGAGCATCTTTGGAAAGAGTCGACCACAGCGGTCTGAGGCCATTAGATAGAGCTATTGGACAGCGAAATGTTCCCGTAAGTATTGGATACCAGAGAATTTTCTAATTTAATTTAGTTTTGTTTTATTGATAGATTATTTAACGTTATTTTATTTCTTCCACAGGTCGTTAATTGTTTTCTGAGGAAAGGCGCTAAGCTCGGTCCAACAACGTGGGTTATGGCTTCAGGCAAACCAGAATTCATGTAAGTTACTGAATGATATTAGTATGGTAACAAAAAAAAAACAAACAGAAAGCCATACAAACAAACTTGTATGTATAATGATATTGTAATAATGTAAATTCAGAAACTTTCAATTATAATGAAGATTTACTAGAAACTAATAACAATAATCTTCCACAGGCTAATACTGCTGAACAAATTACTAGAAGACGGGAACATGTTATACCGCAAGAACCGACCTTCAGAGGCTGCCCACCGCTACCAATACGCGCTGAAGAAGATAAACCCACTGATCAGTGACGAAGGGTTAACGACCCCAATCACTCAACCAGTACCTCAGGAACACGTGTCAGCGTTTGTGCAGCTGAAGACTAATCTGCTGCTTAACTTGTCGAGGTGCAAGAGGAAATTAAACGTGAGTTTGTTAATTTGAAAATACTTTGAGTAACTGATGAGAACTTTCAAGACAAGTAAATAGCCACCGCATCTTTTATACAGTTGGCAGCTGTGGAGTTCATAGGATAACTGATAACAGCAATTGTCAACTGCACCAAAAAACGGTCAGACCATTTACAATTGAATAACCCAACTACAGTATTTGATCCGGTCTTAAAAAAATATCGTTGGTGTTAAGAATTTTTAGTTTTCATCCATAAATGGTAATCGAAGTTCTAAGTAGGTACTGGTACTGATTAACCCTCGATCTGTACTTATTTTTTTGTCTTTTAGGCATCATCGAATCCAATTAACAGTTTCAATATTGAAAGTGCCAACGAATGTTCACCTCTTCTATTGTTACAGGAACCATCAGAAGCATTAGATCTCGCAGCGCGAGCTTCAGTCCTACGTCCGAATGCCTTCGAATGTGCCTACGCCATGGCTCGAGCTATCCTTGCCCTCAACAAGCCTTCAGAAGCTCTTCCCCACGCCAGAAGGGCCTTACTTCTCGCCCCCACCACTGACCTCTCAGCGATGCGAACGCTAAAGGCTCTCCAACAAGAAATTTTAACAAGGATCAATACTGGGTCCCATAGTCTGAACGGTGATACACGGTCTATGAGGAATTTTGACACAATCAGCTTAAATATGCCATGAGTTTTTTAACAAAATTAGGACTCATCACAAACCCATCGATTATTTTTCGTAAAATCATTTCAGTTCTCAGTATCGTTAGCGATTCGTGTTTCATTAAAGAAGTGTTTTTCTTCAGGGTTGCCTTTCATTTTATGTTTATGTCAAAGTTGATATATTTCACTTAATAATTCTTCAGTTGAATTATTATGACTGTAAATATTATCTAGGGAATCGAACGAACGAACATTACACATTATTTTATATGTATGTATAAAGTTGGATATTTAAACATTGTTATAGTACCTTTTATGTATTTTACAAGATTCTTGATAGCAGTTATTTTAATTGATTTATTTGTTGCAGTTTTAAATACAATTGTTAATCATGTTTTAGCAATATAGATGTCGCTTTGTTATCAAGCGAATTAATTAAATATTTCTATAAGAATTGTAATAAATAAACATTTTTCATTTCATACTTTTTTATATACGTAAATATTGTGTGGTTGTCTTAAGTGAGAGACAAATAAAATACTATCCATAATGGTTAGCAAGTATATTTTGTAGGGTAAGAAGATAATTTCAATTAAATTCATTATTATTATTATTTTGTTGAATATTTTCTGCGCCTGTATGTCAAACAATATTTCTTTGTGTAGATAAATAATGAATTAATGATAAATAAACGTTTTATTTACGATGTGATGTAATGACATGTAAATATGTAATTCTTCCTATTAAGAAATAAGTATTTGACAATGTACAGTGTCTCACAAAATACATTAGAGTTGTAGCCTCGAATATACTTTATCGTGTTTACGAAATATTAATCGCTTGCCATTTTTATTGAAATGCTTTAATTTTGTTTTTTTTTTCGTAGATAAAATAATTGGTGCCTCGAAACTATAACATGCAATTTTTTTCTTTTTTTTTTGTTAATTTTTATTCAACGTTTGAGTTAAACTCAATGCCCGTCTTCTTGCTTATTTATAATTTATTAAAAAATACTAGAGTGAGTTCAAAGTATGTGAAATAATTAGGAATGATGAATTTTGTAATGGATTTTTGTTTGTTTGTTTGTGTTGGATGTATCTATATAAAAAGAGTGATGTATGGTATAGTGTACTAGTTTTTAAATAATTTTATTTATTTTTGAATTCTTAAAATGCATAGCCGAAACTTGTTACGGTCAATTAAAATAAAATTATAAATTATTCGTCATTTATAATAGTTATTGAAATTCGGAAAATTAATTTGAAAATATTTGTTAAAACATTATAAAATGAAAAAAACTGGTCAATTTCTTTATATTATTTATTAAGACTGACGATTTCGGTGAAAATTATAAATGAAACAATTACTTATAGCTATGATAGTGTAATAAGAAATATTTTAAGTACAATAGTTACTCAGACAGTACATATATTATGATTGTATTAAATATTTTTTTCATATTGCTTCAAACTTGTTTTTTATTGAACCACATCTTTACTCCAACCCTTTGTCATATCATCAACTGGTACATAAATATAACGTACGTAATAGTACGTATATTAAATTGATTATAACTACTTATGTTGACGACTGTACTTTTACCTAAAGCTTGCATAAGCGCAGCAAAAATTAAAACAAAGTTCAATTGACATAGGCATATTCTAAGACTTCATATACCTACACTTTTCTTACTTTACCCCTTATAATTTCTAGTTATGTTTTAATATTCCTATCGGAAATCTCTATTCGATTTTAGTAGTAGTATCTAAAGGTTCAGGACTAGTTCCATACATATTAGGAGGTAGATAACTAGGTGTAGCAGACACTGAAGAATCAGGACTTGGAGAGCTAGTACTTACATGAGCCTTAGCAATCTGTTTATGAAGCCAAAACGGACTGCTTCTAAACACCCCATCTCTCACAGGAACCTGACTTAAAGGACTCTGGTACACGATTTGGGAGGTAACAGGTCTTGGGTACAAAACCTGAGCCACAGGCTGGTACACAGGTACTTGAGACACATTAGGACGTTGTACCAACATTCCTGGGCGAACATACTGAGGCTGATACATAGGTACATGACCAAAATTGGGGCGCAAATACACAGGTTGAAGGATTAATGGCCTCTTGATTGTAGCTTCAGGTTTGACACTGATAACTTTGACAGGTGGTGCTTCTTTGGAATTTAGGAGACCATATTCATAAACTGGGGTTTTCAAAGTCTTTTCCAGTTTCTTTCTTATGACTAATTTGGGTCTTGGGGTTGGTTGAGCCGGCATGAAGACGTGGTGGTAATGCTTCATGATTTCGTCCATTTTCTCCTGTGTGACGTTTTGTTTGTCGACTGGGGCTGTGTTTTTCATGTCTGAGAATAATTTGGTGCATTGCGGCGTGTCCTTTCGCTTTGAAAGTGGGCAGGTCTGGAAAATTATGTTAATCATTAGAAATGGTGTCCGTATCATTTGGCAAACTAAATTATACAGTGGTTGAATCATTTCGTTTGAGATCGATTAAGCTTGTGTTCCTGTTGCTTCATTTATTATACTTGTAGTTGTTTACACGCAATTGGACATTTCCATATAAGCTTTTCGCAAAAGACATTAAAAAGACAGTTCCTAAACTCTTTTCGATATACCAATATCTACATAAAATACTATCATTATACATACCATCAGCATAGCATCAACCACATTCAACAGCTTCCTCTCAGAGTTACAATGTCCCTGATACATTGGTGTGTTGATGAAGGCACTCATATAGATTTCCTGCAAGGCCACCCATTCTGGCTGCTGTGTAGTAAACTGACGGATCCTGTCCTTCATCTTGAAGTAGTCCATGAAGTCGTACTTGTTCAATACACCCATTTTGTTCATCATACATGTGGTTGCGACTTTTGAGTCTTTGCACTGGAATGGCCGAAAGAATTAGACTGAAGATAAAAGTTATGGTGATGTTCTCATGTTCGTTAAACATTAAAATAAAATTTTATATATCAATGGTTACACACTTACACAGAACGAATTTACTCTAAAGAATTCTGTATTAGCAAAAAATCTGCTCATGAAACAATGTTTTGGATGGAGATATGCACTAGCATGCTGTAAACGGTTATAGTTTATCCGCTTATCTGGATGTATAGTCGTTCTAGAAAAAGTTCCCTTCAGTAAAACCATAATGAGATTGGTTGAAGATGATAATGATGACATTCAATTATCCCTCGTCAGGGACATAGGGACCACTTTTTTCGATATTGAGCATCCAGTTCCATGATGAGATTGGTCAACTTACCGTATATTTAGAGGTAAGCCATCCTTGCTTCCTGATCTTAGGCGGAGCAGGCACATGTTCCACTTTATACAGAGATTCCAGTCCACACTCTGAGAGGTGGTCATGATGAATCAGCTCAGGTAACAGACAAATCTCGCGACGGTTTTTCTGTAAATAAAATTTACCCTCCTATAGATAGATTAAGGGGGTCCAACAAAAAATAAGTTTGGAAGAAGATTATGGCATGCATATTATTGCAGGATTCAAGGTTATTAGATTTATCTTGAAATCGATTTTGTAATTGTAAACTTACAGGTCTGTATTTAGAGGAGCTAATCTGGCACCCAGTATCGTGACTGCCATGTCTGAAAAAAAAACAACGAATTTATGTTAAAAGAACAACGAAAAGCAATAAAATTTAGAAACACATAAATGCACTTTCAAAACATACACATAAAAACATGATCTTACTTGCAAACATTCGACTTCCTCTTATACGGGCAGTTCTGTAAAATAAAAAGTTTTTAACCGATTTCTCAAAAAGGAGGAGGTTCTCAATCTATATGTTTTTCAGTAACATAAGAGACCATACAAACCTCAGTTAGTACATCAAGAGTGCAAGCTAGAACATTATTAATCTCGCATTCAGCCCCATAATTCCTATCAACCGGTTTGACCAGACATTTTGTGAGTACCCTAGCCTTAGCCTTAGTCCAGGCGGGATGGGCTTCCGTGAAGTTGCGCAGCATCCTCATGTAGGCATCAACGTCAAATTCACCAGTCTCCGCAAAGATACCCTGGTTTTGGAAGACGCAGGTTTCTTTTTCGCACTGAAAGATAGAAAGTTTTAAGTTAATTTGGGTGAGCTTTGACAATGTTTTTATGGTATTTGGTGAAGAGCTCGTGGCTAAATAACAGGTTGACCATGGTTAAGCGGCCAAGCTAATGGCTGGGTAAAAGATGATCGATGACGTCGTCATCATCATCGTCATCGTCGTCATCATCTTCGTCAACATTACCATTGTCATCATCGTCATCGTCGTCGTCGTTGTCATCACCACTGTCATCGCCGTCATTATCTTCATCATCATCTTCATTAACGTCGTCATCATCATCATCACCATCATCACCGTTGTTGTCGTCATCATCATTGTCATCTTCGTTATCATCATCTTTGTCATCGTCATCATCATCGTCATTCAAAATGTTATACTCACCGAATGAGGAACAAGCATAATATCTTTGACAGTATCAGTTTTCTCAGTAGTAGTACTGGCAGGAACTTCAGAAGCAGAAGTTGAAGTGGCAATGACCAGTCTATCCTGGCCTGCCCAATTGAGCTGGAAGTCACATTCAGCTAGCGTAGAGGGATCAATGAACTTGGTCATTTCGCAGCAGTCCAGAGGATTTGTGGATACCTGCAAAAATAGATGATCTATTAGTAAAAGGAAGATCTCGTTGCTAAGTCATAACGACACGTATCGATAAGATTAAGCTACGCTTGGCGAGGTCGGTCCATGGATGGCCCGTGGATATTGTCATGACAAGTTCTTCCGTGTTTCAAAAGGCTGTCATTTGAACATCTTTGGCAGTTGTTACGGGTAGTCAGAAGCCAGAAAGTCTGACAACCAGTCTTACCTGGTTGCTGGTTCTCAGCAGCGGTTAATTGGAAGCTGACCTCAACATAATTGAGAAAAGACTAGACAGAGTGTGCCAAAAACACGTTTTGTTCCTTCTGAAGCCCTTTGTGTATCAGGCTCGCAGTAAATCTTTCGAACAACCCCGCAGCCCCCGGCAGTGGCTGACCTCAAATGCTATTTCCGACATGATTTTTTTAAATTGTTAACGAATTGTTAGGTTACTTACATCGTCAGTAGGTTTTTCAGTCCAACTTGCGATCGTTGGCTTGTATTCATTGTTTGCAGCAGTTGTTGGAGCAGGTAACGTCGGCGCAGGAGTGCTTGTAGATGCCTATGAAGTTACAGACAAACCACCTTGTCAATTAATTTAAAAATTATAGATTAGGGACGATTAACGCTTAAGTCGTGGTGGCCTAGTGGGTAAAGCACCAACCTCTCAAGTATGAGTGTGTGGGTTCGATTCCAGGTCAGGCAAGTACCAA
>NWSH02000437.1:13863961-13882077 GCA_002382865.2 Heliothis virescens | reverse complement strand
AAAAAAAAAAAAAAAAAAAAAAAACGCTTAATCCTTCTCCGTGTGAGAAGACGCCAGAGCCCAGCAGTGGGACGATAAAAAGGCTGATAAAAAATAAAGATGGGGGCAAAGATAAAATAGTAAAAAAGTCTCGTTAGTTTTTCTGTTGCTTCAAGCATTGAACTGTTTATGTTGTTATGTTTATCACAAGAAAGAAAACAAAATGCTTCCAGTTTTTTATATCCAATTCAAAACAAAGACGTACGCGTTGTCTAGACTTGCCGTAACGTAAATATGTAATGTATAGCTCCTAAATGTAAACTTTACCTGAAAGTGAACCACTTGCACACCAGAGGACTTTGGGCCGTGGTCTACGTAGTTCATGAAAGAAGAGAAGCCACACTCTTCCAGCACCGTTGTGTTGAATATCACGGGCAGGTCGCAGCATTTTGAGTCGAAGTACTGTAGAGAAATAATAATAAATAACACTGTTACTGAGAGAAATAGCAGTAAATATTATATTTGAACAGCTTTCACCAGCGGTCTACCCGCGTCCCGTGGTAACTACTCCGCGCTCGGAGATATAGAAATATTTTTTCAGTTCGAACTAGTAGTTCCTGAGATAAGCGCGTTGAAGCAAACAAACAAAAAGCCTTTAAAAGTCTTGAGAAGCAAAGTATTACATGAAATCTGGAAAGACCAGAGTCGATAAAGCTAGCTAGAGTAAAAAGTAATAGCTAAACTTACATTTTTCAAGAACCAAGATGGCCGATGCTCTTTTGGTAAATTCTTTTCCATATCTTCGTAGCGGCTGAAAATTATATTTTTAGCTAAGTATATATATGAAGATATTATTGTTGTTATAAATATTGCGATGAATCAACGTACCTTTGTGAAAACATATATTTTAAGCCAGCTAGAGATGAAACGGGAGAGCAAGCGTCATCCTTACGCAAACTGCTTTCTGGACAGAACTGGAAAAAAAAAATAGTTCAAAAAGTTCATGGGCAAATAAATAAAATCTTTCCAAATCCTATCTCCAACAGGCTTCAAATTTACGAAATTTCTTCTCAAATCAAATCTTGGGCTAAACATAATTTCAATTAGTTTCGTCTACGTAATTCTGTAGAAGGTTTTCACCAGCCTACCATAAGCCTTATGACTTTTTACAGTCTCTTGGCAGCAATAATGTTGCTCCTAGCATATTATAAAAAATAGTAACTATTCAATATCACAACAGTCTTCAAAATCAAAAGGTTCACTTACATCGATCATCTGATCCACAACACAGTGCATAAGTGCCTGTCCTGGACACGTATTAGTGAATCTCCTAGTCCTGTTCCCATAGCAGTTATCCAGCACTTTGTCCACCACATCCTGCCAGGGTCCTTGTGGTAGCACCCGCCTTAATGCTGCCGCGCTTTCTTCTTTAAGAGGCAGAGAATCTGGGAAACCTAGTTTGGTGTTGATGCACGTCCATTGGTGACACTGTGAATGTTATTTCGATATTATAACTGAGTTTTAGGCTTGAGGAAGTAGGACTTTGAAGTCTAAGGCTATTGTTGGATAATGTCGAAGTGTAAACTACATGTTATGTTATTAATGTCCCCCGTATCCACCTTTTTGGGTCTTATAAAACCAGCTTCTAGATTTAAACCGTCATCTTGAAGAAAGGGAATGGATTAAAAAAGCATTTTTTTACTACGCATTATCACAAAAACCTAAGATAATCGCTATGGAATATATTTTTTCGATGACTTACCAAACGTGAGTTCTTTAGATAGGACCTTCCAAAGCCAGATTGTCCCAAAACCTGAAAATATAGAAACACCTATGGTCATGATTTAGAAGCACTTCGTCGAAAGCGATAGAAAAACAAAAATTATAATTCTTGAAAAACTTCAACAAGTAGGTACTTACAGATAATTCTGCATAATCATCACTAAAATAACAACAGCCTCATTACTAAACTATGATAAGTAACAAAAACATATTTTGACTGATATAGATAACACTGCTGTTTCCTCAAGTACTTTATAGATTGATTTACCACTAAACAAATGGACTATTTATGTAATACCTCTATAATTCCTCAAATTGTATGTTATTACTAGCTTCTGCCAGCGGTTTCATCCGTGTCCCGTGGGAACTACTCGGCGCACCCGGATAATAAGTACCCTATAGCCTTCCTCGATAAATGGGCTATCTAACTCTAAAAGAATTTGTGATTCCTGAGATTAGCGCGTTCAAACAAACTCTTCAGTTTTATAATATTAAGCATAGATGGTAAGTACAATACATATTAGAATACCTTCCCAAAAGAAGATGGAGAAGATATGAAAGAACTGCCAAGTAACCGATAGCGATTTTGAGTACAGTTGAAAGGTATAGTAAGCTGATCCCATACTTTGTAGGATACTTACAGGAAAAATAAGAAGTTAGATTGGATCACATCTTTTTTTGTCTTATAAAGAAAATGGCAAAAGTACTTAAAGGCCAATGACTTTTTTTTGTTCTTTTTCATGTCCCATCAATATCAAATGTTCTAATTTATACATACCGTTGGCAAAACCACAAACAACCACAGTAACCACAATAACTTCATGTTTAACTAAAGAAGGTTCAAGAATAACTGACCAGTTACCAACAATGAGATATATCGGTCTCATAATCTGAGGTCGTGACTTACGATAGCGTTTATTTTGCGTTGTTCAAATGGGAACAGGGTGCCCCACGTGGGGCGCCATATTTAAACTTTGGAGAAATAATTTTTGGACCTTTTTTAAGTCATTTTTGTTTTTGGTGGGTGAATCCTATTCAGAAATCTTCAGACCCGCCGTCATTGAAGCAAAGGAAAATATTCTCTGATTCTACGTACTTACAGTACCTAAGTAAGACTCGGTAAGTCTTTCGAAGTACCTATCGCAGGTAATCCCAACAACGTTAAGGTGGCTTCCAGTCTAACCGAAATGCACTGAGAAGCCTATTTGACCTCCACAACCCAGTTACCAGGGCAACTAGTTGTCAGACTTACTGGCTTCTGATTACCCATAACGACTACAAAGCAGAGACCCAACAATTTTATCGTGCCTTCCGAAACACGGAAGAACTCGTCATGACATGGTTGCTAATGCTCAACCACAGACCGACCGCGCTAACCGCTGCTTAACCTCATGATCGAAAACATAGAATGTGATATCGACCCGACTTGGGAATAGAATCCGAGACCCTGTGAACACTGCCATGCTTGCTCGTCTAGCACACGATGACCTAATTTACAAGCATTTTTTCGCAAAGTTAACTATCACAACAGAATAGAGCCACAGAGTTTACCAATTATTTTTAATTCAACTTGTTTATTTAGCCTTCGCTCTCCGTATCAGGATAAAACGAAATAATTAAACAGAGCAATTAGCAATATTGCTTAGTCATTGCTTTTATTTGAACTGCGAATTAGGTCAAACAAGTAGGTGTACTAACATTACAGTCATCTGCCTAGCCTTTTTCCAACTATGTTAGGGTCGACTTCCAGTCTAACCGGACGCAGCTGAGAAACATGGAGTGACTGCCTGTCTGACCTCCACAACCTAGATATCCGGGCAACTCGATACCCCCTGGTAAGACTGGTTGTCGAGCTTACTGACTTCTGACTGCCACAGATGTTGAAATGACAGCCGTGACCTTCCAATTTATCGTGCCTTCCAAAACCCGAAATTTAGTAGGTACATTAAAAGTAAATAAAAAACTAAAATTATATCTAACATAATTTATTGGTGAATCAAATCCCATAAATTAAAAAAAAAACGTTTACACATAGATCAGCTACTTACAGAATTAAGCAAAAATCATCGCTTAGACATACAGATAGACATACAAATTATTTGATTCTAGAAAATTCATTCAGTTTGCCTAAAATATTGGTCAGAGAGATCAAATTTACAAGTATTGAATTTGGAATAAGTTCTCATAGTAGCTACTAAGGCTTATGTATTTTGTTCAATACTTAATTTATTCAGTTTTAATTTTAAACAATCATAAATTCATTTGACGGTATTCTCTAAGAACGATCTTCATCAAGACAATATTTAGGTATGAAGCTAATTTATACAGATTATTCTGTAAAATGAGGAAACACTTTTTAGTACCAACATGTACTCTAAATATTGTGTGTCTATCTGTATAATCTACAAAATTTTGGCGCAAACTAACGATTGCAATTAGCTAATAAGATTCTTAGATTTTTTTTATTATGTTGTCATGGACGTGAATTCAAGGCTAATTAAGTATTTATTAATTTCCTAAAGGATAAACATGAAAAAAAAACATGTATTAGATATTAGCGCACATTGCGCAAAGTATGCGCAAAAATTGCGCAAACAAAAATATTTACGCAACTGTGTTTAAGATTTTAAGTACTTACGATTAAAGTAGGTCATTGGTTTTAATTTGTTTACATGAAATAGCTTAATGATTTTGCGCAATACAGATATTCTTGCCCAAAGTTGACATAGGCCAATTGGATTGAGGTAGATTAAATGGCAGTTCTAACTTGTCTAATAGATTTATCTACTTTATTTAATCTGGACAACATCTAACAGTAACAAAAAGTTGAAAAAACATACTAATTTAATATATTTTTTATTAGGATATGCTAAGTTATTCGACTACAAGAAGTGCTTAGTACATAGATTAAAATATCTAGGCTGATATTAGGAAGTATTACAAAGCCTTGAATGCACGCCCCAATAGCATTTGCACAAATCGGCATAATTATGTTATTCATCACAGTTTCAATACAAAATTTACATAAAATGAAATCCTGCATTTTATATAACTTGTCCTCGGGTGCATTCTTCATCAGAAACACTTTATGGGTAAAATTGAACCTGAAAAGAGAAATAATAAAATTAGTAAAGATATAAATATATTCACAAAAAAAAGCCTCAAATTGATGGAGAATTCAAAGCATAATTTTATTAGAAAGATTTATAACAATATCATAATTATGTGTCTCTCCTTCTCTCTTTCCAATTGTCTGTCTACCACCTGTAGTCTTTCAGTTAAGCAAGTAACATAAATAAATGAAAATATTGTTAACTGAGCAAATCAACCTATTTGAAACAAGACTGGCAGAACAACAAAAATATGCCATCAATCTCCAATTTCTCATCTTTCAACCTCCCACCAATATTACTAATTTTATAAATGTGAAAGTTTATGAGAATGTATGTATGGATGTTTGTTACTCTTTCACGCGAAAACTACTGGACGGATTTTGATGAAACTTAACAGCAATGTAGGCTACTTTTTACACGGGTACGGGAAGTGGTTCCCTTTGGAAGCGGGTTAAACCGCTGGCGGAAATTAGTTACTATATAATTAGGCATAAAAAATCGTCAAAATCTTACCTAATTAACGCGCCACATCACAGAAACGCTCCAAACCCGAAGGCGCGCTTAATACTGTCGAAGTAGTACCGCCGCCAGTTCTCGCGAGTCTGATCTACCTCCGCAGTGGGGACCAGGTCCTGCTTCACTGTCACTAGGGTGTGGTCGTCCTGGAAGGAAAGTGAACCTTAGTTTGTTGAGTTTAGAGTTGAAAATTGACTGCAGGGGTATTTCGATGGTGAGTATGATCAATAAAATTGGGTTTATTGTTTTAAGAAAAATACATGTTTGGTTGAATTGTGTAACGTTTGAACATGCTTTAAGTTGACAAATAAAAAGGCGGATTTTAATTTGGTATTGCTAGTTCAGAAGTTTCTAAGCATATTTCTTTTATTCTCACTTTAGAAGTGCAACTTTTCCTTTAAAAGTGTACTTGTTTTGTAACCTCATTTTAAGGACATTGTTTAGGTAAGTGTGTAAGCGCGCTCAGTAGTGTCCATGTCGCCATGACACACAAGACAATGTGCATCCTACATTTACACACACATGTATGGCTCACCCTATTTGGCGTAATAAAACATCCATCTTACAATCTAAGCAATGTTCCCTCTCAAAATCTACCAAACTTCTCTTTCAAGCTTATGAAACCCACCTTCTCGTCAATAGTGAATGTGACTTCAGAGAAGTGCTGTGCCGGCCACTGTTTGTATCTCCAGTATTGGACTATCTTCTTAGGTGGCACCAGCTCTCGGAACTCGCCAGTTATGTTGCCACCGAATAGGGCAAACTTGCCGCCCTTCTCCGCTTCCATTTTCACGTGGCCCTGGAAATGTAGTGTTGATATTTAGTTTTTTTGGTATTCCAAATATAAGTGAAAATGGACTGTGCTACGGAATCTCGAAGTTCAAAATGCCGATGCACTGTATTCATAAAGTACAGAAGTTCGATATACGTGACTTAAAATGTACGCTAAAATTAAGAATCTGGATACATATTTGGATTTGGTACAGAACTTGGCGATCTAAATGAATAGATCTCCATTATTTTTCCGGGGAAGCCCACAACCAAGCATAGGTTTTGTATTGAACTTGGCTTTCCTTTTTTACATTTATGTTTTTGGTGGGATTTTATACTATTGAGAATGCTCATAATCCCGATGTACGGAATATCGAAAGTCTAGGCCCTAGACTTTAGGCGAAGTACTTGATCGTCATTGTCGTTAATCGCGACGGAACACAGAAAAGTTGTTATGTTATTTTATGATTTCTATATGAAGATATTTCCCAATAACCTATATAACTCTGGATTTGCTTACCAGAGATAGAAATTTGACATTACTTGTATGGGGCTAATGTCAAAATCCTATCACTAGTAAGCAAATCCAGAGATAGACAGAATATTGATTTCCGCAGATAGACAATATAGATATAGATCAAAACAAGAGATAGAGAAGTCTATCTCTTGTTTTGCGATTTGAGATTTAAATGTTTTTTTTTTTTTTTTGACACTATTTGAATCTGCCATCAGCTATTCAGCCATAATCAGATGTTATGTCTTGCTTTAGTGTTTCAGGAGGTATTCCATTAAATACTCTCCTACCATCCCCAAAATTGTCAACCCTTAATTAGTGTCTTGTATCCAGTTGCAGTATTTGCCATCGTTTCAGCCTTGTGACATCTTTACTATTATCAACTAAGTCCCTGGCGAGCTGGTTTGTATGGTTCAGGAGTCTTCCTTTGTATTTTGTTGCATATTTATTAACCTCCTCCTTAATGGTTGGTATATTTAGGTATTCGTGTAATTCCACATTGAGATTTAAATGTAACTTAATTTATATTAAGCTTTTGTCAAAATTCAATTACAAATGAAATCTCATCATCAATGAATATGTTATAGAAAATTAACACAAGTCAACATTAACAAGGCTAAGCATATTTCGTTTCACCAAAATATTAATGAAAGCATACACACCTGTGTAAAAGCCGTAACCATTTCTATTCGAGTCATAGCATCATAAAACTCCTGAGCCCGACACTGGAACTTCTCCGACAGCTCAATACTCTTCGTATCCAGCTTGCAGCCAATCTGCTGAGCCTTAGGAGCCACTATCGGGTCCATACTGACTTTCTTATTAAAACCACTGGTAATCATGGACACATTATCCGGTTTGACGGTTGTTTCACCTTTCTTTGGAAGAATAAGACCTTTGGAGAATTCCTCTTTGAGACTACGAATGTACTCGGTCAGTTGGGTCCGGATTTTATCTCGGCCAACGTTGTGCATAAATGCTTTCACCCTCTGAGCTTCTTCTCCACTACCTTTGATTGTGACTGAAATCTGTAATAGTTGAAAAACATTATTGTTTGTGTTGATGGAGTGTGAAAGATTAGGAGTTCTCCTATACATCTTTACTCTTAAAGATTGTGGAGTATCAAATAGTTTTAACATATTGATCTGAAGATATCAGTACTAGGTAATATTTTACAGTGTTGGAACATGCAAATTCCTAATGCCTTCCTAATTTGTATGAATTATGGGGACCGATTAGTAAAACTCTTTCATTGATAGATAGCTCATTTAACAAGGAAGGTTACAGGCAAATTTTTGTTTGGGTGTTCCTATGGGATATGGGTGAAACAGCTAGAGGGAGCCAATCATACAATACAACTCTTCACATCCAATCAATACCTGTTTCTAATCATATTAAAACCAATTATTATAAATAACTCTTAGTCCTGCCAGTAAGATTTTGATATGAGTCTGTAGAAGTAGGTAGATACTATCTATGTCCTATAATACATAAGAAATCTAAAAGCTTTGTTTCATAAAATGAGTCATCTCTCAAGCTCAGGTTAAACAAGAGTTGAAAGGTGTGACTAAAAAGCTATGTTTGGAATGAGTTTTAAACTACTCTTTAATAGAGGCTAAACAAAGAAATTACCAATTTCTGTATTATTATTTTTCAAATGCATGAACATTTGACTTATAAATAAATAAAATAAACAATAAATCAGTCAGTCCGTCAACTTATGGATGGATCTTTTATTTTCAGATGCCATGGCCTATAAAATTAATGACTTATAACATAACATAAAACCTTATTTGATTAGA
This sequence comes from Heliothis virescens, assembly GCA_002382865.2. Lineage (NCBI taxonomy): Eukaryota > Metazoa > Arthropoda > Insecta > Lepidoptera > Noctuidae > Heliothis > Heliothis virescens. The sequence continues at coordinate 13,873,600 of NWSH02000437.1, read as the reverse complement.
AATATGTAAAAAGTGATTGTTATCATTGAAACATACTATTAACAAACCACAGATTTCCTCTATGTGGTTTTATTTCCTCAGTTAAAAAATATCAAACTACAGTGACTTACAACAAATGCACATATTTCATGTGATAAACATAGTTAATTTTCAAAATATTCAGCATGAAATGTATCACCATAAGTTTTCTAGGTTAGATAAAACCAAATGTTACTTGAATGTCAAACAGCCCAGCTTCTGAATTAATAAGTGCAAAATTAGCATTAAATATACTCACATCGACTTCACTAACGTCATTTTCTTCCGACAAATTGGGAATGCTGACTTCCCCCTTCACGGTCTCCGAGGAACCAGCCAGAGTACCTTCCCATTTCAACTTTATGTCCCATTCATAGAAAAATATTAGTTTTCCTTTCCTATTGTTCGCTGAAGCCTCCCCATCGAGTTTCTCCACCTCCACAATCTTACAACTTACACCATTTTGGGCTATCTTGTAGTTATTCAGCAATTCTTTTAGCCTCTCCTTAGACCACGGCCCCGCATTTTTCTCAGTCCAATGCCAGTTGTTCACGTTTGTGGCGTCAGGTCGCTCCTCCACGATCCATCGGGGGTCACCCTCGCCCCACTTGGCCATTTTTCAAGAATCCAACTAGGCACAAGGTCTCAGGATTTATAATCTTCAGAATATCACACGCTAAAAGTCAAGTTACACCGTGACTGTCAAGATTTTTGACACGTCCTGGTCACTGAACTTGATTGCAACGCTAGAGATTGATCCAACACACAATATGCTTACAAATAAACCGCGTGCTAGTTTTGAATGACTAGGATTTCTCGTAATTTTCGAGAAAAGTCTCGTATGAAACGAACCATGCCATAACCGAATGACAGTTATAATGTTGCTAGCTTATTTTAAATTTTCCCCAAAAGAACTGCTCAAGTTTGTTTATGAACGTCCCGGTTTGTGTAGTAACGTGTGATTATTTGAATTCAAGAAAATTGTAGGTTCAGTTTACATTTCTAATGCGTAAAATTGAATCAATCTTTTTATACTTTGTGTGGACAAAAACGTGCCGTATGTACCTAAGTTATGCCACCGAAATAAATTTTAGGTTTTAGTTCGTAACTAGGTAATATACAATGCAATACATGGTTTATTGAAATTATGTTTGATCAACTTTGATTTTACGTTTGAGACCTATGAAAAAATTAAAATATTTCCCCATTAGGTGGCACTTTTCGGTTTATGGCAATTATTTGACAGGTTCTGCATTATTCTAGAAAACGGGTGTACCAACATAAAAACCACTTCCGGATGTCAAATTCAAAACGTTTCATTTCACGCAGAAATATTCTACTGCTTCCGTTTGCAAGATAAAATACTTTTTAACAAAAATATAGTTAAATGTTGTGTTAAGACTTTATTTCTTGCATTCTTTCTCGCACAACACAAATTACTAAATTTTGAAAGATGCGTCAAAGCGCCTGTTTAGTTTCAGAGGCTTGTTGCTCTGCATTGTTTCGCTCACATTATCATCATAATTCTTATTCTTCCAAGGATCTAGCTGATGTAAAAATTGTGTTTAATGTCTAATTATGTGGCATGATTTATTCTCAAACAGTAACGAATGTTTGATAAAAGTTAACAGTACCTGAGAACTTAACAAGTCCGATTAAACCGTTAAATTCCAACCATTTGCCAGCTGAAGTTGTTCCCCAAACCAAACCCGGCGTCCAATTTACTTTTAGCCCTAAAAATATTCACATACCTAAACATCTCCGAAGGCATTGACCGAATCAAGGACTAACTTTAAGCTGGCATTATCAAAAACCGGTTTAATTCTTTTGTCAATGTTATTTTTCATGTACGCAGATAAGTAAATTATACACCTAAGTACCGTATTAACTAGCATGATTTTGTAGTGTTACACCACCTTCAGTAGGGACCTAGGTAGATGGGTAGGTAGGTTGCAATTAGGTTAGAAAGTAGATACCTATTATATAATTAGGTACCTACTTACTCTGTATGAGTGGGTAGGTGAATATAATTATTTGAAGTTTGTTTCTGCTAATCTATATGCCCATACCCATTGTTTCTTGTGCTGGTTGTGCATGCCTGACTGGTGAATTACCTAAAACATTATGAAGAAACCTGAATTTTTTTATTACCCCTCTAGTGAAAAATTGCTAGTTGGCTTTGAACATGCGAAATATCATGTTGCAGTTGATCTATCTTTTCAGTGTGAGAAGCTTTTACGCAATAATGAAAAAGGGGAAAGTCGTGGTTGAAATATAATATTTCCGTCCTCCGTGGTTGTACTTAATGTAGAAGACACCCAGTTCTAACATAGAACTTCTAGCCTAGTACAAAAAAATAGGGCCTACATAAAAATATGTAGTTAGGAACCTAAGATTTTTCTACAATCATTCTTCGGTCAAGTTGGTTTGTTATAGTTTCTAAGCATAGCAAATATCCATTGCCCCAAGACTGGATAAACAAAGTTAACACACATGGGGCATATTAAACACGTACCTATTATGTATCTGTCAAGGCCACTCGAATAAATTAAATACATAACATAACATCAAACCATTGATCACCAATTGGTCGAAACACGTTATCTTAGTGCGAGTGAGATAACAGACCGGCCTCGAGAAATATATCCAGTCCGATTCGGAGTCCGCTCAGCGCAGGCGCGGCCGCATCCATCGCGTATTGCAAATAATACAAAAAAAACAACAATGTTCCCATTACGCCGCGTTGGCAGCAAGGTGTGTGATCAGTGCTTCAATTAAAAATAAAAGTTATCACTATAGTTTGATTAAATTCCAAATTTGAAATTTATGTTTTGCCAACGTTTAGAAATGTGGAATTTTAGTTTGGTCGTTTAAATAATGGTGGGTTTTTCAGATCCTGGAGCAATGGCGGGCTCCTGTAGTTGCAGCGAAAGTTCAGAGGAATTACAGCTCCGAAGTGGCCGCGCCTCGACCTTTGTCCGTTTTGACAGAAGAGGAATTGACTATGAAAGATACAAGTGAGTGAGCTTTTGGCACTTTTGGTCTCAATAGTAGGGTTCAGTTTAAGAGGTACGGGACTACGGGTTCGCTATAGTTTCCAACTTTATCAGAACTAACTGAAATCCTAGAACAATATTTTGGTATTATTAATGAGGTTGTAAATAATACCTACAATAACTGGTAGTTCAACTATGTAAATTACAATTAGAACTAGGTAATAAAAACAACAATCTTATTTTTGCAAACTCCAGTTTAAATAAGTCCAAAAGTCATGTTTAAATCAGTTTGAAGGATTAACTTTGGCTAATAATACGCAGTTTTTGCCTATACGTTTTAATTTACTCTGTCGGTTGTATCGTTATCAAATTACAGTTGACGAACCCTAACAAAACATGAACAAAACCAACTAAATTGTCGGCTGTTTATATCGCAGTCCATAATATAAGATTAATTATAGTTCTATTTGTAAGAGAAATCGAAAAATCATCTTTTCGAAAACGTAGTTTAAGAAAAAATCAAAAGATATTCGCTTCGTCACGATAACCGGACAAGTACGAGTCGGCCTCGCACAATTCGGGTTCCGTACCATTATCCATAATAAAAACACGTTTGTTGTACGGGAGCCCTCCAAAATAATTATTTCATGCATCCACTAAAAGTCATCATTTTGAGTATCATGTTTTTAAATCGTATTTTTAACACAGTTTCTACATATCACCTCCTACGTTTCTGATAAGCGCGATAGCGATAAATTAAATAATTTTAACAAAACAAATTATGTAAGTATGAATTTACCAAGTTGCTTTAAAATGTTATCAACATCACATCTGCTGGTTTTAACTATGTTTATCGAAAAGATTGGCATACTAAAGATAGAGCATTGCCTAGCTGTGGGATTCAATATTCTGTCTATCTCTGGATTTGCTTACTAGTGATAGAATTTTGACATTAGCCCCATACAAGTAATGTCAAATACATATCTCTGGTAAGCAAATCCAGAGTTAGATAGGTTATTGGGAACGGCCGTAGGTAAAATATGAAAATGCCACAGAGAAACGTACTTACCAACAAAATTAGACAACTTTGGGCAATGTTAACAGCTGTTGTCATCTATACTAATATTATACTTAAGGCACTCATTTAACGAGGCAGTTGTAATTAGCAGTTTTGGTAAGTTAAAAATTATAAATGGCAAGTTTAATAACTAGTTCAGCAGTTAAAACTAAGCAGTAAAGTATACAACAATGAGTAATAAAAAATAAGGAAATGGATCAGTAAATATATAATTGAGCAGAAACTTAATTAAATGAGCGGTAAAAATTATTAAACGTGTAAGCAATTCTATAAACAATGAGGTAGTAAAATGCAAGCAAGCAACAATCAACATGCAAGCAAGCAGGCAACATGCAAGCATGCATCATGCAGCAGGCATGATTTCTGTCACGGCTCCGGCCCTGTGGGGTCCGACGGTTCCACGCGATTTTATCGTCGCAGATAGCTTTAACGCTCACCACCGCCCGTGGCGAGTGTTACAACCACCTGCTCCTCAACTCACGGGCCGCCTCGCCCCTCCGCGCCTACGCGATTTTGAATTACACCCTAGGGGTAGGGCAGACAAGACTACGTGGAGTTGGATTTACAGCGATTCGTTTTTGTCATTAAAACCTAGTTTATGACAAACCTGTTATGGATAATGATTTTCGGAAATAAAAATTTAGGTGACGAAACGGAGTCCCCACGCTATGATCTGCCGAACTGCTCATTCCGTCATTTTTACCGCTCATTCTATTGTTGGACTGCTCAGTTATGTTTAGAATTGACATTGTATGATAAAATAACCCAATTAATTGTTTTTTATTACTGTCGCAATAATTAATCAACCGCCATTAAATTAAATAACTGCTCAATATGTTTTTCAATTGATCATAATAACATCTCGAATATTTAACTAACAACTCAAAAAATTAGTTCCCATATTATAAAGCTGAAGAATTTGTCTGTTTGGTTGAACGCGCTAATCTCATGAACTACTGGTCCGATTTGAAAAATTCTTTCAGTGTTAGATAGCCCATTTATCGAGGAAGGCTATAGGCTACTTTTTATCCGGGTGCGTGGAGTAGTTTCCACGGGACGCGGGTGAATCCTAGATAAGTAGGTATCCTTTATCAATTAATAAGGTATTAATTATAAATTAAATACTTACCTATTTTACACACGTAAAACAATACAGCAAAAAGTTAAAGATTCTAAAGAATTAGGATTTCCTGCATTCAGAATTCTAAGTTTCCTCCTAAAACTAAATTTTTATTTAAAATTTCACAATCATAAAGCAATAATAACCATAAAGTTGCATCATAATAACTTAAATAAACAATTTCAATGAGATAACGATGTAATTATTTATCTGTATTTATATTTGTACCATCTACGTCATTTTGTTCCGTTCAATTGTGCTCTCATTATCTTCCAAATAAATAATAAATTGAACGTATCATGCTTTTCCTAAAAGGGTCTAATTAAAATTTAAAAGGGTCTATATTTTTATTATTGAATTCTACAATTAATTTATAGATTAATTTCTTATGCAGGCAAAGGTATATTTAGTTAAATTGCAATTCATGTCCTAGCTTTTAAATGATTACTAAGATGACGGTAAAATCTGAGGAATTAGGGTTCAATTATGCTAGACCGTGCCGGGCCCGAGCCGGGCCCGAGCCATGACCGAGCCTCGTCCGTGCGACATGTTTATATTACACCGAGTGTGCGCCGAGTCCGCGGTGACTCGATACGAACTAGTGTTGTGCAGTGGTTTCTCATTGAGTTAACACAAGTATTAATAATGGATTTTTCGCTATTGGAGATGGCAGCTATTGCTATTGCCATTGATGACGAGCAATCAAAACCAAAAAGAAATATAAGAAATAATGTAAACAAATAGCTATAAAAAAACTATACAAAATAAACGATCTTTATTCACTTATTTCATTACCTATCGCATTCCATATCGACATCTTGTACCTACTTGGAATCTAAATATTTACAATTAGTCATATCATAAAGTACCGGGTACTTTCTAACATACTCTATTAATTTTTCATCGTTCATTATTAAAAAGACGTGGTTCGTCCCTAAAAATTCGTCGGTGACTGCTCGGTCCCGCCACGGAAGAGTGTTTATGTTACAACGAGTCGCGACCGTGCGCGGGGCGGGACCGTGCGTCGTCCGGGCTCGGTCGGGGCACGGACGCCGCACGGTGTAGCATAAACACAAATAAACAGCTCCATACAAAATGTTCGTGGAGTTTTGCATCCGAGCCTCGTCCGAGCTCGGTCGGGGCTCGGCTCGGGCCCGGCACGGTGTAGCATAATTGAACCCTTAATGTACCGATTTGTAAAATTCTTTCAGTGTCAGATCGCCTATCTGTCGAGGAAAACTATAGTCTAATTTTTATCTGGGTGCCTGGGGTAGTTCTCCTTTGATGCATATGAAACCACTGGCTAGATAGCTAGCTAGGAAGCTAGCTTATAGTACAGACACGTGCTATAAAATAAGGTTCTAGAGATCTATTAAGTACCTATTTTATGACGCACACAAACGTTGAGGAAAAGGGAAAACATGTTATCATACCTAACTATTTGATAATAACATAAACAACATGTTGTTATATCGTTGAGAACTTATCTTCCCTAGTTACGTTTAGAACTACGTTGTAACATGAGAAATTTGCAGCTAGAAAACTTATTGTGGGAGCCGTTATAAAGTCCGCAATCGCAAATGCCCTTTCAGCACATTCGGTATCTGTATAAACACGCCTGTTTCCTGCAGTCGGACAATAGAATAAGACTGATGATGGTGATAGTTGTCGGTTAAGTAGGTACAGTCGACAGCAGGTCACCCTACCCCAATCAGTCTCTTCAATAGATTTTCAATCTGTTAAATTTTAAATCTGTCAAATTTTACTAATCGAATACTTATAAGGCTATTATGATAAGGTTGAAAATATATTGCAGAAATTTGACAGATTGTGGTACCTTGATGTACTGTTGTCTGTACATAACTGCTTAATCTTGGCAAGGCCTAATCATTTCGAGCCTGCCTTAAGGAGCTGTTCAATCAATCCTTATTTCGACAACACAAGTTCAGTGTACGGTCACAAGTGAAGTGGGGAAATGAATTTAAATTGGTTGTCATTGAAATTGGTTCGACTTAAAATATTCGTCGTCTTAAAAGTAAATTTTCAAGTTTCATTTTAATGAAATATTTTTTTATATGCTGAAAAATCTGATTCCTTTATTTCCTAGAAAACATGTAAGTCCGAAATACATGTAGTTAAGTACTTAGTAGTTTTAAAACTTGGATCTGCGGTATCTCTGCTGCGGTTACCTACTTAATGAGCGTTACAACACAAACTAGTTTGTTTGTTAATACATGTAAACAAGTACTTACCTAATTGCGTTTTCATTACCCAACTGCAACTTCGTTAAGAAGAGTAAAGGCGTACCTGTGTGCGGCACCGTAGCACGGTGGCCGATAAAATTCGCTCGCCTTTCGTAGGGATTTGTGAAAAATTAAGTTTGTTTTTGGTAGATTTTGAGTATGTAGGATTGTTGGGGACATCAAAGCATACGCTACTTGACACTTAAAGAAATATATACACGATAATAAACGGGTTTGTTCATTTTCAATGTATGGAAATGGAACTTTTTTTCCTCATAACAGCTTTCGGTTCTGTTTGGTCAAGATGAAACTTTCAGGGGTTTTTTTTCAAGTAGAACGTTATGCTACGAATCGGTAATGATAAGTGTTTTGAAAAGTACATGCTTTTCTAATTTATACATATTCATACCGATACATTAACAATAAAGCAACTGAAGGCAGTTTACTTAAAAAAGAGATTATCACTAATTGGACGATATGATGATTTTTTACTATTGTAGTATAATAATGGGATTATGGTTCAATAAAGGGTCAGCGCAAGATGGTCATTAGTACAGTCAGTATTTATGACTTTGTTTGCGCTACCTGTTCCTTTGTTTTATAGTAGTAAAGACCAGATTATGGAATAAAGTAACAATAGGACCAATCAAGTGAGTAATTTAGAATCAATTTATTCTCGGAAATGCATATTAAGTGAATGTGAGTAGTGTTGTTCTATGGAATCTATGATTCGGAACAAGTGTCGCACTCAGTCACTAAATCAGTAAATTAAATCAATGCGTAGGAACAAAACAGCAACAAAGACTATAATATAGGTATTCCTGTACCTGTTTCTCGTGGAGTGGGAGTTATTTTGGTTAAAATTATTATTATTATTATAAAATTATTATAACCCCCATACCAAAAAATAATAGAAAAGATATTGTTACCGAATACAGACCAATCGCTAAATTATGCGTTCTAGGAAAAATATTAGAAAAAATAGTAACATCTCATACTTCATTCGCTTTTCGTAACCATATTTCTCAGCACCAGCACGGTTTCTTTAAACATCGCAGTGTAGATAGTAATATGCAAAACTTTACGGAATTTCTAGTGCACGCTATGGACCAGAACCTACAAGTGGATGTTGTGTACACTGACTTTTCGAAGGCATTCGACAAAATTAACCACGATATACTTATAGAAAAACTTTCGAGGGCCGGTGTACACGGCAACTTACTGCGATGGATTGAATCTTATTTAAAAAATCGAAGTCAAGCAGTTTTTGTCAAAGGTTACTCATCTCAATTCCTCCCTGTTCCATCTGGAGTTCCTCAAGGGTCCCATATGGGGCCCTTGCTCTTTAATCTTTACATTAATGACATAAGTTCTATATTTGTTCATAGTAATCACTTACTTTACGCTGATGACACAAAAATATTCAGAGTGGTTAAAACTGTAGGAGATTGCTCCAAAATACAAACTGATTTATTAAATTTACATAATTACTGTACAGCAAACCAACTTTATCTCAACATAAATAAATGTTTTATAATGTCATATACGCGAAAAACTCATCCCCTCTATTTTAACTACAACTTGAATGGATCAGACCTTAAAAGAGTTTCTACCATGAGAGATCTCGGTGTCGTCATGGATTCTAAATTAACATTTACCCATCATATAGACCGAATAGTTAGTTCCGCATTTCGTAACCTAGGATTTATTTTGCGAATTAGTAAACCTTTCAAAAATGTTACTACTCTAAAAATTCTTTATTTTTCATTTGTCCGCTCAATACTAGACTTTTGTAGCACTGTATGGAGCCCGTGCTTTAACGTACATATAAACAGAATAGAAAGTATACAAAAAAAGTTCCTAAAATCACTTAATTATCGTAATAGTACTTACGATGCTACATATGAAGATGCGCTGCATAGGCATAAACTGGTAAGTCTAAGTAACAGACGAAATATGCTTGATATAATTCAATTTGTTTAATCTTAAACTCGTTGATTGATTCACCATCATTACTTGGTAAAATATCACTTAAAGCACATACCCGCCTGCCTTACGCCCCTCACGTACAAATCACTTTTTGTCCCTCCACGCTAAGTAAAATATACACACGTAACTCATTTTTTATACCGTTCCACTAACAATTATAATAGAGAGTATACAGATCTTAATCTCTCTCAACAA
>NWSH02000437.1:13848676-13861794 GCA_002382865.2 Heliothis virescens | reverse complement strand
TAAAAAAAAAAAAAAAAAAAAAAGTAATCAATTATAGTACTCTGTACTTGGTAAGATTTATAAAAAATAAATAACTGTCACTTAAGTACCTAAATATGAAAGTTAAAGATCATAAAAATAGGCATTTTTATTATGCCCAGAACTTTTGAACGGGGTCGTACGGGGACAAGGTGCTTGGCCATATGCCTTCACTAATGTCTGAAAAACAACCCCTGAAAGTTTCATCTTGACCGAACAGAACCGAAAGCTTTTATGAGGAAAAAAGTTCCATTTCCATACATTGAAAATGAACAAACCCGTTTATTATCGTGTATATATTTCTTTAAGTGTCAAGATCCATTAATTAGCGTATGCTTTGATGTCCCCAACAATCCTACATACTCAAAATCTACCAAAAACAAACTTAATTTTTCACAAATCCCTACGAAAGGCGAGCGAATTTTATCGGCCACCGTGCGCAGTAGGAAGCAATAACACACTGCGTTCGCACATTTTTCTATCCACGAAATTGCAATCTTGGTGTTCTAACATTTTGGTGGAATCTGGCTATTAGAACTATGCAGTATGCTGTTAACGGAACACGTAGGTATGTGCTTAGGTAGGTACCTTAAGATTTTAGGAGGCACATTTTACAAAACCCTTAAAAAATTTAAAACAGCGGTTAATCCCCTTACGATTAACAATTTCAATTACCCAATGATTGGACCAACTGGATCCGGAACTGGAAAGCCTTTTTTGAGGTGATAATTCATCAGATAACCTCCAGCTACGGGTGTAGTGTGTGTTCAGATTTCTTTTGACTAAAACCCATCTCTGTTCCTTTAGGAGCCCTTTGAATAACAGGGTCGCGGTAACTGGACAATCAACCCCGCCACCCTATTTCTGACTTTACTTTTTCTTATCTCACGATAGCAAGAGATATTCTCCCAGTTTATGACGCAAAAAGAACTTTTGAATTTAGACTTCAATTAATATTCTTGCCACACAAAATACAATTGCAGTGTAGCATCTGCATGCGCCAAGCAAACAGAATTTTAATGTCTGACACAGATTTTACTAGGTCCACTAGTTTTTTCTGCGACTTCACTAGTGTGAATAATGAAATTATTTCAGACTAGCTGTTTCTTAACTTTTCCCGTGGGAATTTCTTCCCGTAGGTACCCGGATAAAATATAGCCTATGTCAACCAGGGACGATGTAGCCAAAAGTGAGAGTCATTCAAATCAGTGCGGTAGTTTCGTAGCGTTTACAAACAACCAAAGAAAATCCTCTTTAAAATATTAATGAGTCTAATTCCAGTAAGTATAGTTATTTGGTACTGTTCCAGTAGTTGGGTAGACCAATTCACAAGATACAACTTTTTGAACGCTAATATAACAAGGCCCGCCTCATTCTTATCGTTAACCGACCTACCCTCAAACACAATGACGTAATTAATACACAGCATGTCAATATTATCTACCGCGCGATAATTCTGAATGTCGTTGAATCGCACGAAAATACTTGGCAACAGTAGAACGTAGATAATGTTAATGTTTTAGATATGTATAATGTGAGCAAGTGTGTGTGTGTGTGTCTGATAAGATGTAAGAAGCGCCGATAAAGATTCGTGGGTGTTGGTTAAATATAATTTTATATCAAAACGCTAGAATTCAGCGTCAGTATATTTTTTCTCAAAGCGAATTGGAAACTGACCTACGTACGAAACTATGCTTGCTGGAAATAAGCATTTTGCCCAGTTCGTACTACGACAACGACAACGTTTGCGAGTAGTCCCAATAAACAAATGAAACTGTGAATATATCTAAGCTTCAGAAATAGAAACAATTTAGATGAAGTCTGTCATCTGATGAATCAATTCAACTGCAACACGCCGAAAGAAAGTAAGTAGTTGCAGCAATAAAATTAATGAGACAGAAGCGATAGAGAACACTACTACCACCATATAACTATAGCGTCGACTGAATAAAAAACCTATAAGTAGTTAAATGGAGAAATCCACCGTCAACCCCTAGTTGTACACGGGTAATTTGCGGATTTTCCGCTCAGTTTTTCCGCGCAACACCGCTCGTGGTGTCGGTGGTGTGCGCAGTTTTGCCAATATGGAAAAGGCTGTCGGTAAAGCTACAACTGACATAATAAGACATGTAGCAGAACATTTTAAATGAATAATAGATCTTCATCTCTTAATTGGTGGTCTACACGCGACTGTTCACAATGACACAGCATACCAAGTATCAGCAAAAATAAACTGCGTACTAAAAGGAAAACTAAGACTATTCTTTAGCCGTACAAAACCACTACAAAATGAAGAGTAAACTAAAACATACTAAATAAAGTGTTAGGTACTGTGAATGTCATTAGCTTTAGATACTACGTATTTTTGAGTAAGATAATGGCCCATAAGTAGGTACTTAAGCTACTTCTAGATAACCCTTGCTTCAACGTTCATTATCTTACTATATTGATAGATAGCAATCGGTTTTGACATGCTGATACGATAAGTCGACATTGAATAACAACCATAATTCAATCAAACATGTTAAAAATACATGACCTTTTGAGGAAATTGCTCTTGAAAATATAATGCATGATGCCAAATGATAGCATCAGATCTGTTGAGGCTACTGACAAATATCCAGTCTACTCTAAGGCTTAGCCTGAGGACAATGACCAGAGTAGGTCTACCAAGTTGAAGGCATGCAGGCCTTCCAAACGAAAGATCCCCATAGCAAAAATTACTTAACAGTAAGTACCTACCCATGAGCTGTTAGTCTTACAAACCATATGCTCGTTCCTCTGCCACTAGAATTGTGCGCCCAAGCAAAAATATATTTCTAAAACTCCCCTTCCACTCTTCACAGTCAGAAAACTGGCGACAGAACAGATTGCTCCACTAGTCAAGAAAATGGAAGATGAACACCGCATCGATGACAGCATCAGGCAACTGCTTTTCGATAATGGCGTGAGTAGAACAACATTTATTTTATTAAGAACAAAGACCTACTGTCTTGATGGCCTGACCTTGTAACAATCCAAATGACAGCGTAATATTTCTGAATGATTTTATGAGCATCCATAATAATAAAATTATTAAGTATGCATAATATTTTATTGTGAGTTTATCATGCAACAGGAGGCAATAAACTCGATAATTATATCAGTTTGACTTTCAAATGAATTATTAACTTACTTCGGTGACCGCAAATTGAATAACGTTACCAAAGTCCCTAATTGATGAAATCATCTCCTACTTTGGGCAATGAGAGTAGGAATCTCAGGATGTTATTGACCAAATCCTATTCAACTGCTCATACTCCAATAGCCAATTATGTTCTAAAGTCCGGTAGGGACCCATATAGTTTCCCACTTCGGAAGGCCGCAATAATACTCATTATAGCCTCAGTTCTACTTTGAACTCCTTACTCAATAAATCCAACTGCTTCCACAGCTTATGGGTATCGAAACCCCCACCGAATACAGCGGTTCTGGCTGCGGGTTCCTCACCATGATGCTGGTGGTCGAGGAGTTGTCCAGGGTAGATCCAGCTGTGGCTGCCTACGTAGACATCCACAACACCCTCGTCAACTCTCTCTTCATGAAGCTTGGTACTGAAGAACAGAAGCAGAAGTACTTGACCAAACTCTGCACGGAATACGTAAGTGGAGTTGATATTTACTTACTGCGAAATTCAATAATCTATCTATCTCTGGATTTGCCTACTAGTGATAGAATTTTGACGTTAGCTCCATACAAGTAACGTCAAATTCCTATCTCTAGTAAGCAAATCAAAAGATAGATAGAATTTTGGTAACGGCCGTTATCGAATTTTATCTGGAGTAGCCAATAGAGATATAAGTATCTACTTAGGTTGTTACTTTAGATAATAACTATGGCAATGTAAATTCAAATTTTCAAGTGGTTTAAAGTCTATCGCCAATTTTTGATAGTGAAACCCAGTGGACAATTTTCAAATCTAATCTTTAAGGAAAAAACATGGAATGCTGTTTTATGCAAATGAAATTAACTACCTACTATTGGATCTAGATAGATAACGTTTATACGTTATTGAAATAAGTGAAGGGAGGTAGATAGAGTAACAAATCCAACCATTTGTTTCCAACTCCAATTTGTGTCCAACTTTGAATCACTCTTAAATATTAAGCAGTACGAGAGCATCTTCCCAAAATTCCAAAAGTAACCACAACTTTTCCACTTTCCAGGCCGGCAGTTTCTGCCTAACAGAGCCCAGTTCAGGATCAGATGCCTTCGCCCTGAAGACTGTTGCCAAGAAGGATGGTGACCACTACGTCATCAGCGGCTCCAAGATGTGGATCTCAAACTCTGATGTCGCTGGCGTGTTCCTTGTTATGGCTAATGCTGATCCTTCTAAGGTAAGGTTTTTTGAGAAGTGGAAGGTCATTCATAATCTCTTTGAAAAGACTACGGGGTACCTGAAGACTAACTGCGGAAATCAGTATTCTGTCTATCTCTGGATTTGCTTACTAGTGATAGGATTTTGACATTAGCCCCATACAAGGTGATGTCAAATTTCTATCTCTGGTAAGCAAATCCAGAGTTATAGGTTATAGGGAACGAACGAAAGTAGTCTGAAATCTAGACCAGCTTATTTTTTTTAGAATAAAAGAAGTAGTGGAAAATCTCCAAAGATAAGGGGAAGGTGTTCTTATGTTAAAAGCTTCATTCTTTGTAGAACAATCTCCTAAAAAACCCTTATTTTGGCCCTGTGAAACAATCATTCTCTGCTCAATAAAGGCAAAAGTTTTCTTTAAGACTAGAAGATTCTTCGCAAACCTAATACGTAATATTACCTGATCCGTTTCGCTACATATATGTTCTTCCAAATTCACCTTACTAAATATTCACAATATTTATTCCAGGGCTACAAAGGCATCACCTGCTTCATCGTAGAGCGCGATGCCCCCGGTCTGTCGGTCGCTAAGCCGGAGAACAAACTCGGAATCAAGGCGTCCGGCACCTGCATGGTACACTTCGATAATGTCAGGGTGCATGAGAGCAACATCCTTGGAGAATATGGCAAAGGGTACGTCCAAAAACCACATAGATTATTTTCGAATCCTTCAGGTCAGCTAGAAATGAATAAGATATAAGATATGTCGTACGATATTTTACCGTAGTGGCTACCTATTCTATTACCCGGTTACCTATTCTACTTACCTAGCTCCCTTATAAATTACCCCTACTACCTCAATCTGTCAAATTTCTTCAATAGATTTTTAACCTTAACACAATTGTAGGTTTATATTTAATTGGTAAAATTTGTCAGATTGAGGTAGGTTAGCCTGCTGTCGTTTGTACTTTTTTGTACACTTTACCGCTACCGCTTTTTTACGTCCCCCTATATGCTTCCTTATATCTAAATAGTCCCCCTATCCTATACTAAGTATAAATTCTTTTATGTATGTACCTACTTAAAATTAGAATGCTAATTTATATTGGACGTATGTTCCCTTCTCTAAGAGCAGTAGGTAAAACCTGGGAAAACACCTAAAAAAAACTTGATTTCCCTTTAAAAACTAAAAAATAATAAAAAAAATACGTCGCGTTGGGGGACCGCTCCTAATTATTCCTTACTTATTTACGATTTTTTTCATAAGTATCACATGCCTACCTATTTAGGAGCGGTCCCCCAACGCGACGTATTTTTTTTATTATTTTTTACTTTTTAAAGGGAAATCAAGTTTTTGTGTCGGGGGTTTTTTAAATTTTTAATTTAATTTTTATTTCATTCTTTTTATAGGTAGGTAGGTCGGTACGAGTAGGTATTTTAATATACAAAGCTATTTGAGACCCCATCACTAATATACTCGATATCAATATACTCGATATTTGCCGACATTCGATTCATGTCCCCACTTTTACCCCCATAACTTTTAAACGGCTCAACCGATTTTGATCAAACATGTCTAAGAACACTCGCCCGTAAGTAACCTTTAATACAAAAAAAACTAAATTGAAATCACTGCTTCCGTTCGGGAGTTATGATGCCACAGACAGACTGACAGACAGACAGACAGACAGACAGACAGACAGACAGACAGACANACACGTCAAACTTATAACACCCCTCTTTTTTCGTCGGGGGTTAAAAAGAAGAGATCATGAAGAAAGAAAAGTCCTAAATCATATTACCCTACTTGCCAAATACCAATTCGGTAACTTTCTCCTACAGTTACAAGTACGCAGCCGGTTTCCTGAACGAGGGCCGCATTGGTATCGCGTCGCAGATGATCGGTCTGTGCCAGGGCTGCATGGACGCTACCATACCTTACACGCTGGAGAGGAAACAGTTCGGAAAGAATATCTACTCTTTCCAGGTAAGTTGGTTGAACTTGATAATTCATTAGAGATTGTCTAAGATCTAAGAGTTGATAAGTTTCCTGTTGAACATTGGTCTAGCAAAAGGAACAGTTTTCTTAAGAAAAATTCTAATTTGGATTTTGAATTGACAATCGCTTTGCCTGCAAAACCCCTCCTTTCATAAACTAGCAATTTATTTCATCCCAAAACTCGTGAAAAAAAAAATACATAAACCCAAAAATCTACATCATACATCGATGTTCAATTTTACATAGGGATTAATTTTTTCCTAAAGTTTACCTAAACTAACGCTTGTACTAATAAACATAAAGCTTCGCGGTTCTTTTAAGGCGATGCGGTGGAATTTCATTCCATAGGTACGAATAAAAACCGCGTTTGAAAAAGGCCCTGAATTTGCTGGGATCATCAAAATGTATGTTCCTTCCGTCAGGGTATCAGCTACCAGATCGCTCACCTGCAAACGCAGCTGGAAGCCGCCCGTCTGCTCACCTACAACGCCGCCAGGCTCAAGGAGAACGGCATGGACTTCGTCAAGGAAGCTGCTATGGCTAAATATTATGCTTCAGGTATTTTTTTAAACTACAAATTAGTAAAAACTATTGCATATAATAAATGTAAGATACTTTAATAATTCCCTAATAGCCTTATAGGTTCTTGCACCGCACCAATCTATACTAATAAAATAAGTTTTGTTGAACGCGCTAATCTCAGGAACTACTGGTCCGATTTGAAAAATTATTTCTGTGTTACGTAGGCCATTTATCGAGGAAGGCTATAGGCTACTTTGTATCTGGGTGCGTGGAGTAGTTCCCACGGCACGCGGGTGAAACCGCT
The DNA here is from genome assembly GCA_002382865.2 of Heliothis virescens. NCBI lineage: Eukaryota > Metazoa > Arthropoda > Insecta > Lepidoptera > Noctuidae > Heliothis > Heliothis virescens. Next base: position 13,854,597 of record NWSH02000437.1, on the reverse strand, counting down.
GGCGGAAGCTAGTGTCAGATAAACTTATTCCTAACTAGTAGAATTCAATTTAATTCAAAAATTACAAGAAATAGTTTATTAATACAAGATTCTTTTTCCAGAAATCGCCCAAAAGCTGACATCCAAATGCATAGACTTCATGGGAGGAGTCGGTTTCACCAGAGATTTTCCTCAAGAAAAGTTCTTCCGTGATGCCAAGATCGGTACCATTTATGAAGGAACCAGCAACATGCAGCTGCAAACGATTGCCAAGCTCATTGAAAAACAATACACGCAATAGAGATTATAAAAAGAAATTATTATATTTAAGTCTCAAGTGACAAAAATTGTACAGACAACAGCAGGTCAACCTACCAGAATCTGTCAAATTTTACCAATGAAACATTAATCTTCCACTATTGTGATAAGGCTGAAAATCTATTACAGAAAGGACAATGGGCGTTTTGGTACCCCCGTCCAACAGTGTTGATTGTAGTACCATTGCGTAGGTCTTAGCAAGGCAAAAAATTATTATTATGGTGACTAGTCTCAAATCCTTGTCCAATTTGCGTGACATCGACTTATAGAATTTGCCATGACTACTAAATCATCAACATAGATGCAGTTCTTAAGTTCAAACAATATTGAATAAAATCTGGTATGAGTAAAAAAAAACAGGAATGGCTCCATTTTAGGACGTTTGCCTACCGACTGCATTAAAAAAGACTATGGAAACCTTTGCAGCTCATACACAACTGTCCATATGTATTTGATGAAAGCCTTTCAGTGTTTAAAACCAATTATGTAAATGTTTAGAGTTGAACACTCTGTCGTGCTCCTCTTAGTATAGGAGAGGTGAGTAGTGAGTACTTATTGATGATTTCCTTCCAAAAAAAACAGAAACTTAATGTGTACGTTTGAACTATTGTCAAATCGGTTGATGATGGTGTGTCTGTAGTTTGACTCCATGGTCTATTAAAAATCCTTTAGATTACGATGAAGTGTATATTAAAGATAAGAAGATGTATATTAACTGATTTTAAAGAGATTATAGTAGCGACATATTCCTTGTAATGCATTTGCGTATTTAGATGACATACTATTTTTTTGTCGAAGCAATTTTAATAATTATTTGGATCGGACAACTAATTGAGACAAGCCCCATCGTTTTTATGATTCTTCACGTAAAGGCGTTTCTNAAGAAGATGTATATTAACTGATTTTAAAGAGATTATAGTAGCGACATATTCCTTGTAATGCATTTGCGTATTTAGATGACATACTATTTTTTTGTCGAAGCAATTTTAATAATTACTCGGATCGGACAACTAATTGAGACAAGCCCCATCGTTTTTATGATTCTTCACGTAAAGGCGTTTCTAATGATGTATCACACATTACTGTTGGAGGTGGTACCAAATCCCATACAACTTGCCCATTGTCCTTTGAAAGATTATGATGGACAATGTGCTGTTGTCTGTACATAGCGAGAACTGTTTTTAAATAGTACCAATTACCCATTTTAAGCCTTTTTTTAGTGCTTTATGCATTTACTATATAAGAGTTACATAAAAGTACAATGTTTTTACAAGACTTGTCTTAATTAGCTCAAAGTACGGAAAATACAGTTAATATTGTATTTCTAATAAGAACAATGTCTTCCCTTTTGTATCAAATGATAGTTTTATATATTTTATACAAATTGTATTTCAAATAAAAGACTTCAGAAATAATGAGTAACATTTATTAACAAATATCTAATACTAATTAAAAAATACATTATTATAAAAGAAGGTGTTTTCTACGTTTAATTTTAGGGTTTTGGATCATGTGGCATCTTAAATCCGACCATCCTTGCGGTCTCCTCAACGCTTCGTTCCCCCTTTCCCTTAAACTCGGTGTTGATCTCCTTGTACCGTCTTGAGTTGACCAGATAATCACAGTATGTTTTCGCCTTGAAATGCATCTCATCAATAGCCTTGCACAGTTGCTGATCCGTAGTTTGGTATTTCCGATACTGACTCAAAATGTACATCACCATTTGATTATCAGCCAGTTTTTTTGACGTGCTTTGTTTGCGTAACTCTGATAGCAACTGTCGGAGAGTTACCAATGCTGGCTTTGTAGAAATTGATGCCATTTTATACCTTCAAACAAATTAAATGTTCAGCTTCTGTACCATGAGAGATGTGATAAACTCTTCGGTATTTTCGTATGTTGGTTTCTCACCCTTTGTCCAAAAGTATGAGTCAAGTTTCTCTAGTTTGTCCTTACAAAATTGATGTATGGAAGTATCATTGAAAATGTCAGTGTATTTGAAACTATTTTTCAAGGATTCCTCAGTAGTATGTGGAAATATTTTGTATATGTATGGGACAGTTTCTGAAAGGATTCTACTGGGCTGATTGTCAATAAGAGAGCTAAAACTATTACAAATGAGTATACAATTCTCAAGATTAGGCCCCCAGTTGCTCCAAAGAAAGTTATTTGTCAATTGTTTTGGACAGTGGGGAAAATACACTACAGTGGGTCCTTTTTCTGATATTACATAACTGCCTTCACTGTTTATTGGTAGTACTTCAAGACCTAGCTTATGTAGAAGGGTGCACTCCTGTACATAAAATATTGGGTCGTGTACTAACACTTTTATGGGATTACAATGCTCTTTGAGACACAACAAGAGGGCTAATTGATATCTAGAAATGTTACATTCAGCTACATGTCCAAGTCCAAAACAAACTATTTCTATGACTTTTCTGTCTTGTAAAAAGCTACTCACGGATTTAATAACGTCCTCTAAGTATATAGAAAGTCGTAAGTCCTCTACGGCACAGTGGATCCTCCTGAAAATAGTAAATAACCAATGACAATGACACATAACCTCAAAATTACTATTATTTTGTGTAACTGTTAAACTTACTGAATAGCTTTATCGATGTCCACTGAAATGTCTTGTTTTTTGAACTTTATCTCTCTATTCGGTATTTTTGTGGGCTTATTCTTAGAAATGCGTTTACTTTTCACTTTCTGAAAACCATCGCTATCGAGTTCAGGCTTTGACATTTTGATTTGACATGTGTCGCCAAAATTGCCATCCGTAATTATTTATTAGACTGATTTGGACTTTAGAATAGAATATCATTTATTTGCTTGCATATTGCTTGAATTATTTTCGAAGTATGGTAATAAAACTAAAACTTCACCAAAATAATAAATAAATATAAAATTAAATATGTAGGTACATTATGTATGTACAGGCGTCAGCATATCAAGTTAACACAATCTGTCAAATTACTGCAATAGATTTTCAACCTTACCTCAATGGTAGTAGGTTAATATTTGATTGGTAAAATTTGACAGATTCGTGACTATACGTTGACCTGCTGTTCTGCTACCGACATCGGGCTCGTGCCGCCCAAGTTGGAAAGCAACGTTGAAAGCGCGGTCATCATCGTTATCTATGCTAATATTATAAAGCTGAAGAGTTTGTTTGTTTAAACGCGCTAACTTCAGGAACTACTGGTCCGATTTGAAAAATTCTTTCAGGAAGGTGCGCCGAGTTGTTCCCACGGGACGCAGGTGAAACCTTATGCTTAATGCGCTAGGTGCGCATTAAGAACCTTTTTTGTGGTTTCATATGTAGAGCAGAGCTGTTAAGTAGAGAAAGTCCTTGACAAGTCATGACAAATTATAGTGAAGTGATACCGGTGATAGTTGATTAGGATTACAATTTACTTAAATACTTGTACTAGAATAATCCCCTATTTACGTCACACACCTAATCAGCTTGTATAATGACGTCAGTATGAGTAGGGTTAGCAAAATACCTAGATGCGCTATTAGATGTTGATTGATTGAGCTAGATGCGATGCATCATAGTGTGTAGGTATACCTACTTATAGCGTAGGACTTCCTCTTCAAGATTTATCTCTTCAATTCAAAAGATGTAGCGATTAATTTAGCGACCTTCACACTAATGCCCAAAGGGCAGGCCTTAAGGACCTGCGGGTACCTTACCTACGCGTATTACCAAACATTAAAAAAAATACTTCAGTCAGTTTCGATTTGCTAACTGTACCTCCTTAATTCTTCTAATATATTCAAGGTGATTAAATACCAAAGACATTAAACATATAGGTACTATTATAGCATCATGCGTCGATAAAGTTCCTCATAAATCGTAAACTAGGTGCTGCCTTCAATGCGGTAGGTCACTCTCATTACTTCCCTAAAGTAGAGCAAACACTTCCACTCCAAGAAACGAGCAGACAAGAATTATAATTTTATTGAATGAGGGCGCGTCCTAAATTCGGCATTTAATTCTGTTAAGGTACCGTTCCCACACAACACAGACGTCCTTGATCAGGTATTTGGGTTAGAAAAATTACCTACTGACAAAACGACACAGAGGACGGGCAGCCGCTGCGCATATCGAGTACCTATTGTATGTTTTGTATGGGAGGGACAATCAAACTCTATGAGCACAGCATTCGTATCACGCACCCGTATTCGTTCCAACATACCGTAACACGAATAAGGCGACAATAGTACACCCAACGATATTATTAAACGTGCAACTTTAGCCAAAGGACGACGCTTCCCGCTCGGCTGTAGCGCGCGAAAATTTTATTTTTAATTTTCCGCGTTCCAATTACGAATTTAGGCGTTTTCGTTTACTTTCTAATGTTTACATGAGACGCAACCGTAACGGCCTCCTTGGTTATTTATTCAAAAGAGTCTGTAATTAATTCTGTTCGCTTCGTTACTTTTATATAAGTTTATTAAAATGTTTTGGTAGGTAGTTGGGAGTTGTTTTTCTATGTTTTAGTTGTAACACATTCGCGGACTGCGCCCATCGTGTGTATAGTGAAAAACTGTTAGTGATATATTGACTGTTCTATGTGGACCTAAAATGGAACGTTACGTAGTAAACCGGCGTTCTAAACACAAAAGTGATGGATTGTTGACGAGATGGAGAAGAAAATACAATATGTTGAGAAAACGCTCTTGGATCACCAGCGGATACGATTTAAATGTAAGTAATAGTTTTAATACATTAGCTTGCGATCTGACTAATATTAAAAAGTCTGGCGGAGCGGTTGCGGGTTTGATTCCAGCGTGTGTCAAATACTATCGAAAGAGTTTTCAGTAATTTCTCAATTTTTAGACACATTCAGATTATCTTAATTAAAACAAAAAACACTGACATGATAGGGGGAAGTGGGGTAGATTCATACAAGGGGCACCGTCATACACCACAAATATCTATTACCCAGCGTACATGAAATGAACGACTTATGCGTGTAGGCGAGGCTTACATAAGTGTGTGTTGGCTCATGGAGTTTGGTAGCAGTCGGTGTGGAACCGGCGACGAGGTGACCCGCAACGTGATTCAGCTAGGTGTAAATAATTTTTACCCACAATTTTAATAGCTTTTTCTGATTATTCGGCAGTTTCTAGATTATTCAATATATTTTTATTTAACAGGTAATAGGGTCACGTTTGTGAATTATTACGTTAATAATTATATATATGCTTGATTTTTTATTAGGAATTATTCAATTTCATTTTCTTTAGATGGGGTGGATTCATACAGCAGTAGTTGGGGTACATTCATACGGTATGGACGTGCCCAACGTTCTCATTATTTCAGTTTTCAGAATTGAAATGATATTATTATTTTGTTTTACAGAAAAAATATGGTCAGAAATTACAAAAAAAAAGAGAACAACCCAGAAACCCCTGCTCTTAGAGACAATGGGACGGACCGCTCTGCAGTATTGTACGGAAAAGATACGTCACGTAATGCTGCTGAGCGAGCCCGTTTGTTGGCTGTTGGAGAATGGGAGTCAGGTCTTTAGTTACAGGTGATCCCATCAGCCAGCGTAGCTACTATGCTGGACGACACCACATAGGTACATGCCTGCGGTTAGGCGCTCCCT
>NWSH02000437.1:13814931-13837594 GCA_002382865.2 Heliothis virescens | reverse complement strand
TCGGGATAAAAAGTACCCTATTATTTAATCCGGACTTCTAACTTTACGTCTGCAAAATTTCAAAGCAATCGGTTCAGTAGTTACGGCGTGAAAGCGGAACAAACAAACAAACAAACTCACTTTCCGATTTATAATATTAGTAAGGATACCTACATACATATAGACTTAGGTCTGGCATCAAAAAACTTTCCTCATCGCAGCCTACTTACGTAGGGTTACCCTAGAGGCTGGCAGCATTGCAACATTGGATGACAATGCTGTAAAAATTGGGCATAAAAAGGTTCCTCCTGCACTTTTTTAAAAGTTCGTAGTTTAAAATTACTAAACCTCATCAGTTTTTCTTATATTGGCAAAAGCTGCAAACTTTCCTATTTTTATGCACAATAACCTTGAAACCAGAATTAAAATAAAGGATAATCAAGCTGCGTTTATTTCGAAAACAAACAAGATCTGGACAAACCATTAGGACGACTTTTGGTATTTTTTTTACAACAATCTTGATTATAAAAGAATAATTATGACCTTTGGTATTGAAATAATCCTACCAAAGGTGAACCAGGTCAACAAGTTTGTAGTAGAGTGAGGAAAAGTCACAGAAGGAAAATTACTTAATTTTTGTGAGGGGGAAATCTATTGGTCTATTTTAGAACCTTAGTGATCTATCTATACTTAAATTATTACCTATACCATCTATATTTTTTTGTATTTATATTTATAATGAAGAGGAAACTTTTTGAATTGTCAAAATCTTTCATTGCTGAGGACCTAGATTATTCCCAAGTAACATAGGCCATATTTTGTCCGAATACGGGAAGGATTTCCCCCGGGACGCGCGTGAAACCTAGGGAAACTGCTAGTCTATACCTTATTAAAGTGGAAATAACAAATAAACACTTAGGTACAGACAGCACATAAAGTTACCACAATCTGTCAAATTGCTGCAATAGATTTTCAACCTTATCACAATAGTGGAAGGTTAATCTTCGATTGGTAAAATTTGATAGATTCGGATAGGTTGACCTGTTGTCGTGTGTACATCTACTTTACAAAGTTGGAAGTAGTGCAAAAACATTAGTATCAAATCAATACCACTCTCTAGTCCATAAGCTGATCTTGTTCGAGCACATTGAGATTTATTAATGGATTCCTAGACAGGTCAAACTAGTTGCCATAAGGTTATAAATAGTCGGTAGTGTTTAGTGTTATATACCAGTAGTAACTTGTGGTGTCACCCGCATTTTGAAGGAAGTATTTCCTGCAACCGCGGAAAAAAATTACCATAACCTTCTCCAGGTTACCTATCTAATTACCAAATTGTATTCTAATTAGTTCAGCCGTTTTACAGTAAGACAGAAATACTTCCCGGATAAAAATGAACCTTTATATTATTCCGATGTTAGATAGCTTTATTACTGTCGAGCTTCAAAATCCGTACAGTAGTAAGTAGTTTTTGCGTGGTAGAGTAACAATAACAAACATACAGACATTCAAACTTTCACGTTTATAATACCTATTAGTATGATTCTAAGACAAGTCAAGCTGGTTGCCATAAGGTAATAATAGTCGGCAGTGTTTATTTTACGATGCATTTGGGTGCATAATGCTCTTTTGTGCAACCGGATAGTCTAGGTGACATTTTGGCGAAGTATAAATAGGTTTTCTAAATGTCAAAAGTAGCAATATGGTTTTTATGGCTTATTGGTTGTTTAGTGGCTACGAAATAATTTTTAGTACCTGTGTAAAACTAGCAGATGTTGTGATTTTTGAAACACTAGCTTCTGCCAGCGGTTTCACCTGCGTTCCTGAGAACTAGATCACGCATCCGGAAAAAAGGAGACTATAGCCTCCCATGGGCTATCTTACACTGAAATATTTTTTCAAATCCGACCAGTACCTAGTTGATTTTGGCACATTATTCAAACAAACAAACTCTTCATCTTTATAATATTAGTATAGATTTTGAGCCTTTTACCGCCTGGATTATTCACATAGAAGAGGGCTTTTTTGATTGATTCTCGTACAGTTATATGAAACCAACATGGCTGCACCTTTAAGCGTCTGGTACAATCGAAGGTTTACCTACCTTTTATGGGAATCTAATGTTGTGGTACATGTAGGTATAGGTACAATATCGATGTCGTAACTTATGTTCACAGGTGTAGAAAAGGACACTAGTATGGACATAAAATAAGACAGACAATACAAAAATATCGGAGGAAAATGGCAAAGTTGAGTCAAAAATTCACAAATCACAGGTTATTCACAAAAGTTCCTGAACTTTTGTTCCAATTAATTGTTTTTCATAAAGTCTATAGTTTTATGAATCTTGATTAAAATCTATAAAAGTCCTCTCCTATATTTCGAGTTTGAGCCCAAGTAAGACCAAAACCAAGCTGTGCCAAAACTGACACTTAGCACATCAACATTTTTCCTAATTACGTGGTGCTAACCGTCCACAGATTTTCCCTTGCCATGAAGGTCTTTCAAGGCTTTACGAACGAGGTATTAATACTTTAAATCTAAGTAATCTAGTTATATCTGCTTGATACTGGTTTAAAAGCTCAGTATATTGCTTGCGGAAACTAACCGCTAGTTTAAAAAAACTCATCCGTAGGAAAACTGGTCGTACCAAGAAGCTTCCTTTAATTCCTTATTTATTTTATGTAGCTTATAAAACCATAAGCTTTTAACTTGACTATAATATCAAAGCAAATTAAATTTTAATTAACTAGCTTTCTGCCATCAGTTTCGCACGCTCCCCTAGGGAGGTACAGGCGACAGCAGGTCAACGTATACGAATCTGTCAAATTTTACCAATCGAACATTAACTTACCCCCATTGCGATAAGGTTGAAAATCTATTGCAGAAATTTGACAGATTGTGGTAACTTGATGTGCTGTTGTCTGTACCTAGGACACACAAGTTACCACAATCTGTCAAATTTCTGCATTCAATGGAGGTATTTAAAGGAATTACAATGGAGGTAGGTTAATGTTTGGCTGGTAAAATTTGACAGATTCGTATACCTGCTGTTGTCTGTACTTATATATTACTCCCAACTGCCTCGTTGGTCTAGTGGTCGCATAGCCGGCTGCTGAGCACGAGGTCTCGGGTTCGATTCCCGGGACGGGCCGAAATCGCTTTGTGGGTTTTAGAAACTTTCACAAAGCAGCCTGGAGTTGGAAGTTGGTGATTGATTCACTCGTGCTTCGGAGAGCACGTTAATGTCGGTCCTGCGCCTGATCTCTCTCCGGTCGTGTCGGATTGCCGTCCCATCGGGTTATGAGAGTGAGGGAATAGGGAGTGCACCTGTGTCTGAGCAAATGCTTGTGCACTATAATATGTCCTGCGCAGCTAGCTGATCTCCTTATATGAGAACAGCCGCCGTGGCCAATAATCGGCTAGGACGCCATCATTACTCCCAAGTTTCAAATACGTCCAGTGGTTTTTGAATGAAAGAGTAACAAATACACATACTTAAATCGGTACATCATCGCAAACTTTCGTATTTATAACATTAATAGGATTAAATAACGACAGTAAACCGTTTAATATTGCCACACATATGCAGATAAGTAAAATTATAAATTTACATGCATCCTCATAAAGTTTTCTTTTTTTTCACGCTTTTCTGACTTTGTTACTATCCATCATTAATTATGGAGGTCGCCATCATGATATTAATGCATCCAGTACTATCGTAAATCCAATCTGCACGTATCGAACGTGTATTGCACCTAGAAATAGACAAACTTGGCACTTGTAAGTACTCTAAGTACTGCAACGGATTTTAGACTTTATTCTTCAGGTAATAAGGTTCGTCAATGAAGTTGTACGGTATCGGCAACATTGCGATTGCGACAGTCGTAGTCAAGTCAACGTTTCTTACTTATAAACATTATGCTTGTTGCGTGGTTTAGTTGCCTACAAAGTGTTAGAAGGGAAAGGTTTGCGTACAAATCGCAGTCTTTTTTCCAATTTTCATAAACTTAGAAAATCTACCATTGACTATATTAATTAAATGTTTATTTATCTTGTTTATAGTTTTTAAAAATCAGTGCATAAAACCAGGTGGTACCAAATTTTAAATTCAAAAAAAGAACAGTGACCATGACATTGGACGGTAAACAAAAACAAAACCTAATTCTTTTGCCACAGATAAAAAAATAAGAACTAAAAACTCGTTTCGCGAATCGATTCGGTTAACGATTTGATATTATTTTAGTAGTGTTGTGTTTGTGCTGTAGGGTCGAAGGTGACAAAATGCCCCAGATTTTCTTCAAAAAAGTAATGGTGGTGAGGGATCGAGCCGACTTCGAGGTAAGCTACTTTCACTTTTCGCGCCGGCTTGTGGCGTATGCCTTGCCGGCTACCGTGTAATTATTAAAAATATTTGGAATTCAATTACACAGTAAAAAAAATTCAAATAGCCGATTTTACTTGCAGAAATTTTATTTGTTATATTTTCGTACTTTAATGTTCTGCAACTCAAATATAGTCAAAAGGCTATTATGTTTTTTGATATTAACGGTAGTATATCATGTTTTTTTCTAGTATCTAGATATTAAACAAGGCATGAAGGTTGCCACATTAATACGTTTCTCTTGAGAACTGTATTGCTAAATAATTTGCTGGATTTAGTAATCTTGTTTCGAGACAAGATTGACAACTTTAATGACTGCAAAACCAGGCAAACTTTAGCCAGATTACGGAGTAATCTGTGTACACGATTTGTTTGGCAGGTGACTATTAGTCATTTTAAATTATGGTTCTGTAATACCTTCTTCTGGTGCATGTTTTTCACGTGGAATATCCATAAATAGGTAAGTACCATTATATGACAATTTGGACTAAAAGAATTGGTAATAAAAATGATTTAATTAATATCCAAAATTACACCTTCGTATCTTCGATGGAAGTTAAAAGATACAAAAAAAAAATGTTAAACATGAAACGTGGTTTTAAAAAGTACAGGGTTTAGTACTAGGTTAGAACTTCAACTTTGTTCGAGACGATGGTTTCCATGTAGTACAAAAGCCGGTACTTTTTTGACACCACTTTTTATAATAAGAGGCAAAGAGGGCCTTTAGTACTAGGTACTAGGTTAAACTATTGTCTTGTACTAAGTTAATTGTATTGTAAACCTAGCACAAAAGCCAGTTTTTTTTAAGACCATACTCCAATAATTCATATTTTTTAAAGGAGCGCATACTGCCGTTTCCTCACCGCGACAAAACCTAAAAGCTCAATACTGAAATAATAAAACGTTGTCGACCTCGACAGCTCCATAAATTATCTCTGTAGAGATTTTATCTGTTGCATTCAAATACTAAGGTTTGATCATAGACAATTCTTATCTATGGGTGGAACTAGCCTTAGATTATACTTCTATCAGTTTTACGAAATCTTAAATAAATAGAATCGAGAGGCTAATTGCATCGATTGCATGTCGATGTTATCGATTTAATTTCTTTTCTGGAAGAAAGTTGTGGAGTTGGTTATAGTGTAAATAATATTGCTGTATATTTTGCTGTTATAATCCTTTCTCAATATTTTAAATGAGAAAGTAAATCTGTCTACCTGTCTTATTGTCCAGCTTTTCCGCTAAAACTACTGCAAAATTTTGGTACACAAATAGGCTTGCAAAAGAACATCTAGGTTAGGTACTTTTTATCCGAGTGTGAGAAGTTGTTCTCTCGGGACGCGAGTATAGCCGCGTGTGACAGCTAGTGTTAATACAATTGTAATTATGTTTTTTAAAAAAAATGTTTTACTTCTTTTAGATAAACTTTACACTTCACGTTTACGTAATATTTTTATCCAAGAAAGTTTGAACGAATGTTTTATATAAACAAAGTCTACGACCATTGATTTCCCTTTTCATTGGCATCCCATACTTTGTCTATAGATAACATAGAATTATGTAATATTCAAAACATCCTATTGTTATAGGCCTACTTTACGCGTGCCATTTATTATTAAAATAGACTTATCTATACTAATATTACAAAGCTGAAGAGTTTGTTTGTTTAGTTTAAACGCGCTAATCTCAGGAACTTATATGGTTCGATTTGAAAAATTATTTCAGTGTTAGATAGCCCATTTATCGAGGAAGGCTATAGACTACAGCTAGAAGCTAGTATTAAATAGAGATGATTCATTTCATCATCTATTTATGTAGCTAATAAGGTAACTCTAAGTAGCACCTAAACCCTTTTGTGCACCTTGTTAGGTGCTACTTAGAGTAACAATCTACACGTGTTGCAATACCATGCGTGCATCGTGGCATCCTTGTCAAAAGTGACGGTGAGGCATCTATAATCGAACTACCAATACGTGCACAATCATTGAAGGCTACTGTGATTCTCAACATTTTTTCGTTATTTTGATGCACAAGCACCAAAAGAAACTTTGGGATCTGTAGAATATGAACCGTAGTTTGAGGGGGCTGCGGGATTGTACGAAATGGTTACCGCAGTCCTGGTACACAAAGGGCTCAAGAAGGAACCTGGTGGGTTTTAGTCAGCAAGAGTCTGATACTCCCTCACCCAGCACCTGAAAATATCATGTTCTGAGAAAACCTCCTATAACTGATTTTCACGATCTATTTCCTAAGTTAAAGATTTCCTGGTAGGTATTTCTAATTGAGTCCTGATTGTGCCACTGAGTTATTGTAATGAATTAATATTATTAAGTATTCCATTTATTTATTAATTCACATATATATTACATTTTTAAATATTAAATACAAAAAACATTTAAAAATATAAAAAATAGTTAGCCACCGATATCGGGCACAGGGTTCAAGCTACCGGTGGTTAGGGTCCCAGAGACAGAAACCTCCTCACAATGCGAGCCGTTTCAAGGAGTACCGCCTTCTGCATCAGTCTCTTGACCCAGCCGCCTAACGAGAGCCTCATGAGATGTTGGTCGAGGCTCTTGGCTTAATAGCCTCGAATTAAAGAATTAATATTATTATTATTTTAAGTCATGGGTAGTGGAGGTGTAAATTATCACTACCTATTCAATATACTTATGTAGACATTCTATTTGGAAATAGCATATTCGCAAGCGGTGAGGCATAGGTTAATGATCAATAATGATCCTAATTGCCAGCTCTCTGAGCCAATTTGTAATAATATAGGTAAGGTTCTCAATCTTAGGTAGACTGATCAAATAAAAGATAAATGAGAAAACGATAAAAAGAAAATGTACAAAAAAAAACAGGTAATTTTGACCTCCAAAGACCTAACAAGAAGCGTGCCGTCTTCATTAAATGTATTTTTTTAAATTGATTGTTTAAAGTAGCAATTTTATTATTACAGTCTGTACTCTACTAACCATACTTAGTCCTTAAAGTGCACGTCAAATTTTAATGCGCACTTACATTGAAGGTCGGTGACCCCCTACATTGCAACAGGTGCCAAGTTGCCAACTAAGGATCTCATGTGAACGATTTGAGCATCCTTAAGCAATGTTATGGCAATCTGTTCTTGAATATACGCTTATTGCTTACTTAATGGCTAATGTTCATAAATAATGTGCTTTGTTTGTACCTAGAAGAGTTAAGAAAATTAGGTTTAGATCTTTTAATGCATTCACCAACTTAAAAGTTGTATAAAGTACTTACAAGTTTCTTCCGGACGCCACCCGGGTGAACTACTGTCCGCAATTAGAAGAAAAATATTGCCTTTATGTTATACCTATGACTTACTGTAAAATTAGATCTAAATCCATCTAGTAGTTTTTTGCGTGAAAGAGGAGCAATCATCCATACAAAGCTGAACCATCTGAACCAAAGTGTGAAACACTTATAGCATCAAAAAGATTCTAATCAATACCTAAACTTAGATAATTAACTATAATTTTCATGCTCATTCAGGTGCTACTAAAGTCTATTCAAGTCATTGTAGATTCTTTTAATCTAGGACACCGATGACTAAAAGACTAACGAGAAAAAAATCTGAAATTGCTAATAAACCTTGAAGCTAAGTTGATAATTGAATTTTTCGTGTTTTTGTTATTAAAGAAAAGATTTAATGGTGAAATTTTGCTGCTATCATTTGACCATATTTGGCAGTCGTTACGGATGGTTAGAAGCCAGAAAGTCTGACAACCAGTCTTACAAATGGGTATCGGGTTGCCCGGGTAACTGAGTTGTGAAGGGCAGACAGGCAGTGGCTCCATGTATAACACTTAGCTGTATTCGGTTAGACTGGAAGTCGACCCTAACATAGTTGGGAAAATGCTAGTCTGATGACTTATTTAATATTCGTAAATAATTTTGGACATAATTTTATTTGCTAACGATGTATTCTGTATTTGATTATCATTTGGGCCTTCTTTAAGTTTGGCTTCTGCATAGTAGAGTTGTGATGTGATTTTGATGTTTTTTGACAAGTAACCGCGGTTAGTGAAATCAGTGAAAATTACCGAGGAAGATTACACAGCCAACCCTTTATTTATTTACGTAGGTTATATAACCGTAAGACGCAGTTGACGTTACGTTTACGTAAATCACGTAATGCCAATTTTACGGTTTATTTCACGTTTATGGAAATTATAATTAAAATATTTTTATGCGATCGTTTTCTTATCAAGGTCAAGGTGATATGGATAATTGTAAATAAGTAATGGATTGATAATCTTTTCATTTAATTGGTTATGTAAATTGTTGTCCTATTACCTAATAGGGCTATCAGGAGTCGAATTTTAAGAAGATATGGCGTAGGTAGTAAGCCATAGTATGATGAATGAGGGGTGGATATCAATATTTCTTCTCCACAAAAAGGAATAATTTAAATATAACCAATGACTTGTACGACCGACCCTCCTACAGTAAGTTTACGTAGAGAAAATCAGATACCAATACCTAGGTCGAAATTCGTTGATAAAATTATTTCAATCTCTAATTTTAGCGCAACGAATATTACCAATTAGATACTCAAATATAATGTTGTTCCCGTCATCAATAAATAATGATTAGCTATATTTATCGTGTTCATAATAATTACAGGGGCATAAATTAATATTGAGTAACACTGTCTAGGGTACTACTATTATACTCAAACTCATTTGTTAGTCGCTCGTGATATTTAAATTAATTGTTTGGAGTGCCATGTAGATATTTTTTTAATAGTTAACAAGTAAGTACCTACCCACTTTATTTTCAGATTATTTCAGAGTTACTCAAATCAAAATGCATTTATTCAAAATTTAAAACGGCCCCCGAAAGTGACTTTACTACAACTTAGATTGCTCACACGTACGTAACATTTGCATATTTTTTTACAAGTTTCAAAATCGGAAATATACATTCACCTATTGAACTCGAATAAAACCAGAACGTGAAAACTTGGTCTATATGGTAATTTATTGACGAAATTGAGTCGCTATCTCAATCGTTGATGATCTATGATAATCACGTTCTAGTAAAAATGAAAGTATTTTATTGGTCTCGTGTCATGTAACGACAGCCATAATTATATAAAATAGTCATAAATATCTGATCTTTGAATATTTATTAAAACACGTCCCTAGAGATTTATTACACCTAGACACTCATAGACGTTCTAACAACGTAAGTTGGAATCTATACTTAAAATTGTGAAACTCATCTTGATGATATTAAGTCATTTCTGCTTTAAACTAGAAGAGGCATATGCCTAGAAGTAGCACAGTAAAAGCAGCTAACGATTAAACTACTTAATATAACAACAAAAGCTTAGTTTTGTTCAAACTTAACATGTAACCAGAACAAGTAACTGGTAATGATGAAGCAATCGATGAAAAAAAACAGAACATTTCAATACACTACCAAAATCTCATCGAATAATAAAATCGATTCCGAATATTAACTCGATTGATTCCCTTATTTTTAAATCGAGTTCTGTCATCATGGTAGTGGCCGATGGTATGCTATGGTCACGTACCATTGACGTCTGAATCAGAGTGCGTCGGCCCCGTTGCATCACCCGTGAACATTGGTGATGGGTGCGTCTCCCAAACAGTGGCTCTCGGTACGGTCAATTTGTTAGGTAGCTTAGAATTTTCTGTTTTGGTTTTTAGAGTAATTATTAGGGTGTTAGTGTGTGTAGTCGAATAATGAGTGTGTATGATGAGGTAACAGGGAAAAACAGGTTTACAAGTACAATTTTTATTGAGAGCTTCTGAAAAGTTACAAGTATTTTTCTTTTTATCTTTAAACAACCTCAGTATAAAAATAGGTAAGACGTATAGTTTTAGCGAGTTTTTCTTGATACTTAGCTTGTAAGCTACACAATATAAAAATGACCTTTTTTTAGTCTTTTGTTAATTAATAACCATGAAAATCAAGGAAATAAATAGTTCCAAATAAATAGTACCTGGAAACTTATAAAATTAGCAGTGCATCGTACTATTCCATACGGAACCCATTTCATTTCTTGAAGTCTACAAAATCGAAAGTAAACCTACGTGATCGGGATTTTTTGTAGTAAAGTCGATAGTTGCGATTCAAGACAGTAATAGTATATCCTGCTAAGCAAGTTTTATAGGAAGTCTTACCTTATGGTAATGGCATTTAATCCAGGTTTCCCTCATATAACAGGTACATAAAGTTTAACTCTTGAACCTAAAACGGTTTTGGAATACAAATTAGGTTTTAGATGATCTGTAGGTTGGGCGCCATTAAATTATTATGAGGAATTAATTGGTAGAAACCTTGTAGTTAAACTTAAACTTCAAATGGATGTTTAGTCATAAAATGCAAATGCAAAAGTTTATAGGTTCTTTGTTTTTATCTATTGAAATTTTAATTATTACATGGGTGTCTCAGTGATAGCGAGATACGCTCTTTTACTTCAGTGAACCTTTGATGTGACCCCAGAAATATCGAAAAAATCTGGATTAACGGCCGTTCCCAATAACCTATTTATCTCTAGATTTGCTTACTAGAGATAGAATTTTGACATTAGCCCCATACAAGTAATGTGAAATTCCTATCTCTAGTAAGCAAATCCAGCGATAGACAGAATATTGAATTCCGCAGTTGGATACATACTAAACTATTATTAAGAAGTATGATAGATTAAAGCTCGTCTTCCTCTTAAACTTAACCATAGCATACTTACAAAGATAAGTATTTACTTCCTATGAGTAACGAGCAAACAATTCCTGGCGCTAAAATTGTGTTGGTGTCTTAATTACACCTCTATTTATCAGAACAAAACGCGGCATTATCATTCATTACCAAACGTTAATCCTACGCCGCCTACTTCATAGGTATCTGTATAACATTTAGTAAATTAATCTGACAGGTTCTTAAAGGAAGATGAGAGGAAATTAATCTTCTTCTAGCGTTAATTGCAGTTTTGGAGGTGGTTACAAGGTTCTATGGATAGTGGGTAGGGAGGTTATGAGATAGACCATGAGAATTTGATTTTTGTGAGAAATTATCGAGAAAAAATTATAGACCCATTAGGACAAAATTGGAAGATGTTTTTTTTTTCATGGTTATGTTTAGAAACATTCATCACTATTCTTCAGACATGCATATAACACCCAGACAGTTGTTCCACGCAGGAATCGAACCTATCAAGCAAGACTGCAGCCGATACGGCTGTGACAAAAATAATATAGCAATAGCAAGTATGTCGTAGTGTACTGTTGCAGTGAACTATAGAGAAGGCGCCGTAATCAAATCTTATTCGTTATTATTAAAACAAATTCAAAGAATGATTTTAGAAATATCTAGGTATATGATTAATTAAAAACCTTATTTACCAATATATTTTTCTAAGGATTTTATAAATAGACTAAAAAAATCTATCTACTTAAAATATTTTTTTTTGTGTTTCTTTAGACACATTAAAACAAGGTTGGCACTATCTATAATCATATTACATTTAATTGAATTTTTCAACTTAACTCTTTCAACTCACATCCCTAATTCAACAGTACCAACAAACTACTTATCCCAAAGCATGCACTTAAGGTACAGTCGAGCACAAATCACTCACGCCTGTCTAACTACAAACGTATTTCCAGCCGAAGTATTTAGTCCTCCGTTGTTCAAAGGAAAAGGTATTTAGTGCTTGTTCAAAGCCACTAAAATTAGCTTCATCCGAAACGGGAACAATAAGTAGTATAAGTGCTGTGATATTATTAGGAGCTAAGTTCCCTTTAGGGCTTTTGAATAAAGATCTTTAAAAGTAGGGTTGCCTACGTTTTATTTTGGTTTTGATTAGGGGTTTCATTTACTTTTCTATGATGAACTGGGTACAATCGGCAATAAATCATTTAATTAGCATCAAAATAAGGAATAACCTTTGCTATTACAAAAAAAAACTACTTTTGTAATTATACAATGTCGAGCTTCCTTTGTTATATAGTCGTGGAGTTCAGGTGTTTTGTAATTTTGTTTGTGGTAGGTATAAGGCTTTTGTTGCTGACAATACTATACTGACAACTTGTTTGCACCTATGTGATGCTTTCTATCAGTAAATTTTATATATTTTTTAGTGAACTATTGAAGTAAAACCAATAATTATCGTGTCCAAACATCCATACTTTTCACTTTTAAATACATGTAGTTACAGCGCGAAAACTCACGCGCAGATGCTCGTTTCTGAATCTCTAATAACTATAATAAAGATAGTTAGTCAGGTACGTGCGAAATTATATTCTCATATTATAGGTGAGAATCGAGACTTTAATAACACGTGTAGATTTCAAGAATATAAAATAATTCATACCTATCTTTAAGTTGGCAACCCTGTTGCTATGGGACGTGTGAGAATAAAGTAAGTGTGATATATGGTCTGTGACACATTTGTTGTCGCAAGAAAGAATGGGAGAAGTTTAAGATAATATGTATCTGTAAGTGTTAAATTATATTGTGAGATATTTCAGGTTTTAATATAGTATCCCTTTCAGTGTCTAGGTTCTAATGTTGGGTTGCAAAGCATCTATGAAGGCACTGGTTTTGCATTTTTTTGGATATATTGGGTAAGAGTGTTGTGACCATAACTACATATGTATGGCTATTCACCGTCAAAAAACACGTCTATAGTGTTTGTTTTTGCTTTGATTTTAAGAATATAAATTAATAATCTTCTTGGCGTGTTGATACCACACGACTTGATAGGTAATGAAATACCCACTCTAAAATATAAAGCAGACTTAAACTTCTGCCAACGCTAATTAACACAAGCTAACTAAACTCGCTTAATTACAAAACAAACAAAAAACATTCCAAAACCAACTCTACACGCAAGATATAAGTTCTAAAGTAATTTGAACTTGGCACAATGACGTCAAACGGCGCCAACAGATGGCGCTTGTTGGCGCGCATGCGTCACTCGCTGATAGGTTGTGTGATTGTGATGCACTTTTTAGATGCCGATGCCATTAGTCGCTGGGTTTTCATTTAGGCTTTTGTATTTTTATAAAAGAGCTTCTGGAATAAAGATCTTTTTTTGGCCTATTTTTAAGTTAATTTTCATAATTGGATCAACACTAGGCAGGCTATATCTTTGCTTAGGTATTAAGTTAGTAAAAAAATGCACGGCAATATATTGTGTCATTCATTTGTACACGTCCTTTACATAACTAACGTCCACTTCTGGACAAGGGGCTCCCCCAAAGAGGTTCGCCACTTTGTTCGATCTTCAGCAACCCGCATCCACTGCTTCCCGGCGACCTTGACTAGATCGTCCGTCCATTTAGTAGGGGCCTGGACACCCCTGCCTAATTTGTACATACACATGAGAAAAAAATTCAAAGGAACCTTTAATAAGTATATCAGATTCTCTTTTACATTCTATAGACACATTAATATAAGGAAACAGACATTATAGACAGTGAAAGATTTACAAGTCAACTACTCCAAGAAAAACTCCCACACTTCAAACCAAATACCGTAATTATACAC
Organism: Heliothis virescens; assembly: GCA_002382865.2. Lineage (NCBI taxonomy): Eukaryota > Metazoa > Arthropoda > Insecta > Lepidoptera > Noctuidae > Heliothis > Heliothis virescens. The sequence continues at coordinate 13,823,682 of NWSH02000437.1, read as the reverse complement.
TAAATAACTTATTATTAATTTTACTTTTTATAATTATTATGCCGTGAAAGTTTCTGTCACTACGTATTAAAAATTTAAAAGATGCATCACTTGTCATCTGTCAAAATTACAAATATAATTTTGCAGACAAATTCTAAATTAATACATGAATTTCAACCTTACGGGCTGAAGAATACAGTCGTCAATGTTATGGTGGAATGTAAAGGCAAGGTTGTAAGTGGCAGGTACTTCGGTCGAGAGGTTATGAGAAAGGTGTTTGGTTACGCAATTGTGGTTTGTGGTACAAGACACTCGCTTGTGTATATTTTAAGACAGATCTAGGATTTAAATATTAACAAAGTTTACGATCAGTTAGAACCACTTGTAATAAAGAGGAAAAGGCTCAAATATTAAGGTAAGGATTTTAAAAGGGATTTTTCAGACTCCAAACGATTGCCTGAAAAACACGAAAATTCGCAGTATCACAATAATTTTTGTATCAGACTATACTGATTATTTTTAGGACAAGCCGCATTATTAATTATTGAATAATACTATTAATTCTAAAAACGGTGCCTGGGGACATTTTTACGGTTTTCACGTTTCAGAAGGTAACACATTTCGGTGCATTTTAGAAGGTTATGGTTGTCTTTCGGGGCATTGGGGGACCTAATGGGTTTCTATAAGAGATAAGGTAAGCGATATCGCTTCGCTTATGCATTATCCCACACCCAGATGCCAAATAATATCACGTTCAGTTATGACAACTTATAAAATAATAGAGATTTTCTCTTTCGCACACGTGACAAAGCAATATTGAGCTATTGTCTGACCTCATAATATTATGGAGATTTATCATAGATTACGTCTTCCTCAGCTTTCTTATGAGAGAATTATGCGAAGTTACCGAATAAGAGATTCGTTTGTGGCTTAAATGTCGCTTAAGATAAATGTCATGCTGTGGTTCAATTGGATGGATGGTCTCGATCTGTTATAGGTTAAAATGTTAATGTAGGGCTCTATAGCAAAGTTAAGTAACTAAGCTTTTTTTTGTGGAAAATCATCAAATGACCCTGCCCGCGGTGGTTGCAATAGGAGAATCAGACCTTTATTGACTAAAACCCACCTTTGTCCTCCTGGAACCCTTTGTGTACCAGAGCAGCGGTAACTCTGTCTAACAATCCCGCAGTCCCAAATGACTTTGCCTGAGGGATGAGCTGGATACCATTTTAGTTCCCGACTAACTAGCAAACAGGTCGAAGCATAGATTATAGTACATGAAAAAATTGTGTTCTCATAAATATCTAACTAGAAACCTTTGGGGATCAAAGCAAAATTCAATTATGTTGTTATAGAAAACTTCTAGTAAAACATACTAAAATAACAGTTACTTTCGTGCAGGAGGTCAGTCAGTTCAATCCGGTTGTTGACCAGATCGCCGGTTGCCCAACCGATGTTAACTATGTAAATAAGCAAATACATTTAATTACCAAAGGACAGGTTCACTTGTTTGAAAACAACTATCTTTCTAAAACCGTATTTCGTAAGAAGTAAATACTAAATTTAAATTTTATTCGCCTTGAAGTGTGGCTGCCGGACGGAAACGTGACATTTATTGCGTTATAATTCCAAAAATATTCATAGTAAAGTATTTTATTGATGTTTGTGTCGTTTTGAAATAATACTGAAAGAGTGAGCTTGCAATATGTTTACCTATCTGTTAAAAAAAAATTATCGGCAATTAGGCTTTCACTCTATTTGGGCGCACGATTTCCCTCATCCCACGGGGCATCTGCAAACATATTTCAACTGGGAATAATTATACCAACTTTCAGAGTAACCCTACATACGTCTTATACACGTCTAAGCAACAAACTAAACATGTCTTTAGGATCTATCACATTCTCTTTTCTATCAAGCAAAAACAAATTTCTATTCCAACAAAACAGATTTCAAAATGGCGAATCTTCAATTTCGCGCCACTGGACGCATATAACAAGATGGGCGAAACAGAACGGATCGGTCACCCCGAGTGGCGTTAAATTTAAAACAATGGCGGTGAGAGTTGCAGAATTTCACTGACACTTGCACCGATGACGGTTTCATTACTCAGAATTGTTTGTTTATGTTTTTAAGTAGGGTGGTTTTCACTTTCATACTGCCCTAGTCGTTCAAGTATTCGAGATCTTGCAATGCTGAAATTATGTGGGACATCCTGGTCACAAGAATCATTAAGTCACACAATTTTCTCATATTGGTTCACTTGAAATCAAACTTGCTGATACCAGCGGTACCACCCGCGAGGAACTACTATCTGCATGTGGATAAAAAGTCGTACAGACAGACAGTCAGGATGATGAGTAATAATTTTTGTGAACTTCGGAGGCTTTAACCCTCAATTCGATTTGGCACGAAATTGATAAATGCTTAAACAATCTTGATTCCAGACTTCATAATATTCTCTATAATTTGCAACTTGCGACATTAATTGTTTATCTACTCCTACTTAAAACGAAAACGATTATTTACATCGATGATTCATTAAATGGACCCAACATGAATAATTCGCACGTCAAAGAAAGAGAGAGTGCTGTGTTAACAAGCCAACATTTGCAGCCCGTTATATCAATATCCTTTCGTAATAAGTAAAAGTAAGAAACATCCAATGCAAATCCGACAAATTCATATGATTTTTGCAAACACACCAAGTTCTATTTGCATCTAAAAGTAAGACAGCTCCATCCATATCACCCTTATGTACTTTATCTTAAGGTTCATTTAAATTAGTTGCATTATTTTCATCGTCAAATATAACTTTGTCATCGCATACGCCTTTTGACATATTTTGTACAACGATTGCTTATGTAACAATATTACGTCTTTTTATCGTCAATTATGAGGGAAATAAAACTTTCTTGAGTCGTTAAGAATCGTCGTAAACAAGCAAACACCTGTTTCGTAATATAAATATCGATTCTCCATTTCTTTTTCTTGTAGTACCTATACGTAATATAGAATCATCTAAAACAGGAAAATAGGCTGCAAGTTAAATGAACATCGACTTATGAACCCTGATTTACAAACTGAAAATTAAGTCCTAAAGAGGACTCCAAACAAATCGACGGTTACTGAACCTCCTTTGATACAAAAGTCATAAATCAAGAACACAAAACCACGTGTTCTACTTATCCCTTAACTTACTAACCGTGAAGATATCAAACAACAAGTGATTAATACCTGACGTTCATTTGTCACGGCAGGTGATAGTTACAATGCGCCAGAACAATAGAACATTACTACAATGTTTAAAAGAAACTTACCACAAGTAGGCTACATAAACAAAAAGGTTTGATATACACTTTGGAGTGGAAAACTTTGAACAGAAATGTGGAAACAGGTACAGGGAAAATTGAACACGATGTTTTTGTAATTCTGGTTACTTCTGTAAAGTTATGATCTGGGGTTTATAGATGTTTTTAAGTTCCCATGGGGTCTATGTGAAAAGAGTAATGTCATCTTCACATGCAATTTAATATTTAGCCAAAAGTGGGCCATGATGGTACTCTTCGTATTCAATAACCCAAAATACAACCTTGTGGCATACTAACATTTCTTATACGATACGGAAGCCGATCATGCACATTTTATACGAATTGAGATTGTAAATGGTACTATATGTAGTTTCCATAAATCCATCCATCATTTAGTACCTGGTTTCTATGTTTAATATTTGATCTCAATGCTTACAGCCTACTACTTAGGCATGTTAATCTCATTCCTCATTGCTACCAATAAGGAAATGCACGTTTGCAACAATTCCAACCCTGCATAACTGTAAATAGGTTTTATTTATCGTGATATAATTTTCTCATTATCAGTCGTAATTCACTCAGCGATGCGTGTTTACTTCAAGCAAAATTGTATCGTTTTCATCATCAATTATTTTGGCATGAGTATCCATTTCACGAATTATAACGGACTCGTAAGTTTTAATTACATTGTAGTCTGTAAATCTCATTCATCGTGTGAAAGTATGTGTAAAAGTTGTTTTATATACTTCCTAAACCGGTTCTTTCTCTCTCTCTTTCAAGGATCAGTCTGTATCGTCGTCTCCGTTGCACAGTGCAATGTCATAGTACCGTTGCAGTAGTGTTGCGAATCAAGTATGTATCGAGTGATTTAATCGGTTGTTATGATCGATTACAAGCTTGTAACTTGCTTTTCAATGAAAACGCGTCACGAGTATATTAATGTGGATGTCACGAGTTGGTCTGAGTTACTGCAGGTGTATTTGCGATATCAGTTATGTAATCAAATAAGCATCAAATTTTTAATACAAAACATTCAAGCACTTGCAAATGATGTTTATTCCAAAACTAGAAACGAAATCGCATTACTAACATTCTTCCATGCATCTGCGATGTAAATTAATATCTAAACCACACTATATTCGCAGTTTCACAGCGAATGATAATCGTAAAACCAGTGAAGCGATTCTAACATCCGATTATTCAATTCGATTGGGAAGTCGATTCCATCACTACAGTTCATAACATGTTTTTGCGGTATTATCATGATTACTGTAACACTTCGTTGGTATTCAGCGTTAGCATATATTTCTAATAAGATTGCGGTTTTTTTGAGGTCATGCCGTCAACAGTGTTATGAAACTTTGTGTCTATCGTTGAATATTATGTTGTTTGTTTTCTATAATAGGCCTCTTTTATAAGTAATAGCTTAAGCCCCTGGTTTTATCCGTGTCCCGTGCGAAGTTCTTCATCCGGATAGAAATTTTTGAATGGGCTATCTAAGATTGAAACAATTTTTCTAATTATTCTCAGTAATTCTTGAGATAAGCGCGTTTAAGTGACTTTAACTCTTCAGTTCTATAATATTAGTTTATTGGTCTTTATTTCTGATTTGGATTTTGTCTTTCTTTCATTAGCATCTTCTAATTTATAATTTCTGTCCATTTCATGAGTCTGAACTGCGAATTTTATGAGAGAGAGATGAATGAACTTTGCTGCCATCGTTATGCAATAATCTGCATGTTTTTTGTTCAGCATTTCTTCGTTCAAGTCGTGATGCGATTTTAGAATGAGTTTAAAAACAAACTCATATAAAACGTGACCATCGTATCATTATGTGATATTATTCTTTTGTATTCCCATTTCTTTTATTTCTATAAGCTTTTCTTCTTTTTCATGTTTTATCAAATGTTTTCATCTAAATGTATGATAGGATTCATTATGCTTTCTGACATTTAGTCAGTAGGATCTTTAACATTATAACTTTTAATTAAATCAATATTATTTATGATCTGCAATAAAAAGTTAATGGTCGTCTTAAACGCTCGTCTTAATCACGACCATATTGCTTAAGTTTATGACTTTGTTAATCATTAATATATAATATTATGATGTCTAAATCCTAATGATATTTCACGTTTTTGAAGTATCAATATACATAGATACAATTTGAAATGTATTTTGAATAAGTTAATCGAGAAAAGTGTTCATCTCATTTTTGTAATCACATTTCATTTCTATGTTAAAGAATCAGAATTAAATAAGACTTCGATAGTTATAAAGCAAAACAAAATTGTGCACCCAAAGTACTTGTCCTTCAACGATCAAGTGACAAAGGACTTTTTGGGTCAATCCATCATCCAATCTAACGGAATCACAGGTACACTTACGTCCGTTCCCAATAACCTATCTAACTCTGGATTTGCTTACCAGAGATAGGAATTTGACATTACTTGTATGGGGCTAATGTCAAAATTCTATCACTAGTAAGCAAATCCAGAGATAGACAGAATATTGATTTCCACAGTAAGAAGTCAGATAAGGGCTAATAGACATGTAACCTTACCTGATCTGTCACTAAGAGGATGTAATTATGCAAGAACGGCAGTGAACGTTCAGCTTAATAAGAAACCAATAGAAGTCGGCCTTAGACTAATTTAAATGGCGTAGTCTACCCATAAAGATATTACGTTTACACCTCGATAGCTTGAGTAATTTGTCAATAAATTCTAGTATTACTGCAGCTTAGACTTGCAAGGTCTTACATTCGTTTGCGGTTATTATGAAATTGTTGTATTAATATAATAATTTTGTATTGCGATCTTCAGCTCAAACTTGGTGAAATCCAATTTGGGAGTAGTTATGTATTGACAAATTTTATTTCATCAGAATCGTGAAAGGAATTTGATTCACTGTGTTCGATTGAGAATTTGTTAGCAGATTATCTTAGACTCATTTATAAATTAATCAGTCTAATTATCATAGAAATTGAAAACTTGAAAAACCTCTATATCATCATTATCATCGATACTTAAAACTAGACCGTCCTCTTCATCCACGATAAAAATTCCCATATTAGGCTATCTATTAAACATAGAATGATCTAGAACCATACAGGTTTCAAGTCTGCGGTTTCTTACATCATTCGCACATTCGCCTGCTCCAGTCAGACAGACCTTGGCGTACGTTTCCTATACAAGTTAGCCGCCTGGCGCCGCTTATGTAGGTACTCGACTGGTGCTTGAGACGTTACTAATTGCTGGCCTTTAGTTAAAGCTGGGTTATGTAAACCGGGGTTTGTATTACTAAGTTGTTTGTAGTATTGTTTGTGTCCTGTTTGATTTATCTAATTTTTATTAATAGCATAATAAGGGCGTAACGCTGTCTTTGAAATTGTAATTACAGTCATTTAATTAACTCCTAAAATCTAACCTCAAATATTTAAATTAATTTATGTTCTAGTCAGCAAACTTTTTCCCGCGCTCTCGGAAACGGCCATGCCTCACCATGAAGCATAAAAAATAATTGTGTATTATTAAATAAGTCAAATAAGACAATGATGCATATAATCACATCTTCCCTGAGAAAGGAACCGGCTAAATAACCTTTTAATGATGCACTGCATTTCCTATGTGTACGTCAGTGCCCCTCCGCGCTTCGTTGGCGTAAGACGTGCCGCCATCTTGAAAAAATCGAAACGTCATTGACATTGTGTTCGTTCGAAAAAGTTCCAAAACTAAAAGGTTCTAGTTCAAAAGTTTAAGTTCTTGTGTTTTGTGAAATGTTGATATTTTCGAGCTGTTGAGGATTTTTTTAAGGCTTTGCTTTTCGGGTAAGTTTATTAAAATATAATCTAGTAAATAAGCTAAGGTTGTTTAGTAACTTAATGATAAACAAAGCTATGTTTATTCGTGGTTCATGAATTTGCGATGATAAGTGAGAGTTGGCTAAAAAGAGGGTAGACAAATGTTTACCATAAAATATTGTCGAGTTTGATAGTGCTGATGAAGTTAAGAGAGAGAAAACGAAAGAAACATTCATTCTATAATGTTTGAATTCATAAGCAATTACAATTCGTCTTCCTCGTAATTTAGACCAACATCAAGATAAACTGTCTTCCTAGAACCTTTCGCTTGTATTTGTTGAGATCTTAATAAGATGACCAACAAGGTAGGTGGTTACTTGTATGGAAGAAAGTGATTTATGCGAAAAAAAAGTAGCAAAAACCACCTTTTAGTGTCACGCGGCGGGAGGTTATTCATGACAAAGTTCCACTAGTTTTTGCCAGATCTCAAACCTGCAGTCTCGTAGACATACTATTTAACCGCTGAGTCACCACGATATTACTATTGTGACTAATAGAAAGAATGAAAAAAACATAGTTATGTAAATATGTAACTAGGTATAAGTTTATTATATTTAAAAGTAGTAAGTATACAAATTTTGGCAATTTTTTGTTAAATTCAAAATTAAAGTGGATCTCTTTTCTAATGGAGTGTAAGGAACAATCGACTTTGATCTCTTATGATGATAAAACGATTCTCACCCGTAGGATGGTAGACTACATTTTCGACCGACTGTAGGTACAGACGCCAGTAGGTCAGCCTACCCGAACCGATCAAATTTTACCAATCGAACTTTCCACTATTGTGATAAGGTTGAAAAATTATTGAAGAAATTTGACAGATTGTGGTAGGTTAATGTACTACATATATTTCTCAGAGTACAGACGACAGCACATCCAGTTACCGAAATCTGACAAATTTCTGCAATAGATTTTCAACGTTATCACAATAGCGGTAGGTTAATATTTGATTGGTAAAATTTGACAGATTCGGGTACCGTGACCTGCTGTTTGTACATCTAGAACAGTAGTTCTTAACCGGTGGTCCGCGGACCACAAGTGGTCCTTGGAACCATCTCAAGTGGTCCGCGAGCTATGCCATTGCCAATAAATAAGTTAAAAAGAGTCAACACAACATTACCCCAGCGCGTCAACGCACGACTGCGACTCGAGGCGGTTGCAGTAATTTTACCAACCAGATACATAAGCCAACTGGGTAGTCCGCAGCATGTAAAAAAAATTGACAAATGGTCCCTCAGGACAAAAGGTGACGAACCACTGATCTAGAAGATATAACTGCAGTTTTGGGTACCCTATAATATTTACAAAACAAAGTCATCGTCACAATCTGTTTAACAGACAAACATTAGCGATCATATTTTGTACACAAATGAATTATGTTTTTATTATTGTAATGATACATACTTCTTGTTTGTGTTAGTGCAATCTATACTTAATATTATAAAGAGGAAAACTTTGTTTGTTTGTTTGGTTGTAATGAATAGGCTCAAAAACTACTGGACCGATTTTAAAAATTCTTTCACCATTCGAAAGCTACATTATCCACGAGTGACATAGGCTATATTTTATCCGGGTACGGGCAGTAATTCCCACGGGATG
>NWSH02000437.1:13798266-13812657 GCA_002382865.2 Heliothis virescens | reverse complement strand
AAACTACTGGACCGATTTTAAAAATTCTTTCACCATTCGAAAGCTACATTATCCACGAGTGACATAGGCTATATTTTATCCGGGTACGGGCAGTAATTCCCACGGGATGCGAGTGAAACCGCGGGAAAACGGCTAGTGTAATATAATGTTTGTTTGTTTCTGGTGTGACTAGACTTATTGAAACAATGTGGCAAATCTGATTTAGCTTTATTATCATCATCTGATCCTTAGGATATCCTTTGCTAAACATAGACCTGCTACGTAGGTACCTATTTCTGTCATACCACGTAGCATACGACACAAGTCCAAATTCATAAATCTAATTATGAAAACACTTTTCTGTTAATACTTAATTCTTAAGACCTAAAACCCCTTGCAAGCACGAAATATATATACTGAGTCATATAACTTTACAGACAATAGTACATCAAGTTACCACAATCTGTCAAATTTCTGCGATAGATTCTCAACCTTATCACAATAGTGGATGGTTAATGTTCGACTGGAAAAAATTGACAGATTCGTATACACTGACCTGCTGTCGTCTATACGCCATGATAGTAGGGTAGTATCAATAGTGGGCCTTTACTGTACCATTCTTCAGATATATTCCCCATATCTCACCATGAGATCGAGATTACAATAAAATCATCCTTCTTCGATAAGGAATGAGTGACTATAAATATTATAACACAATTTAAGTCGTACTAATTTCACCTGTAAGCGCAATTTTCAACAATAACAAGCCTGTCAGAACCATCTGACATATGAAGGTCTAAAAACTGTAGCATCAACTATTGCTATCATCAGTGATGCAACCGTCTCAGACACTGCACATGACGAAAACGCAACGATTTCCATACGGTTGCTGTTGTAAGATCCAATAGTAGGTTCTATTGTCTTAAGGATCGTGGGGTAACAATGGTGTTCTGGGCATCTTTTCGTGCTAAAACGACTATAAATTTATAATAGACAGCATAACATGATGAGTAATTTTTTGTACTACAGGTCTCACCCAGCAAGAAGACTAAAATTCAAATATGGCCTTTAAGTATTGCTCTTTAGATATACTGCATTATTTTTGCCAAGTGGGAACAGGGTCGTACCATGCCATGAGCAACTGTAGGCTGAAGCCACGGAAAAGAGATTCGACACTAACCCTAGGCACCCTGAATGTGACCAACAACTTTATTTAAATTCGTTATCTTACTTATATGAAAGCAGGAAAATCAAGAATGATCCCTTAGCAAATCCAACTGCATCTCATTACCGTAATGCCAGTACCTATTAAAAGATTGTACAGACGACAGCAGGTCAACGTAAACGAATCTGTCAAATTTTACCAATTAACCTACCATACATTAACCTACCCCCATTGGGATAAAGTTGAAAATCGATTGCAGAAATTTGACAGATTGTGGTTACTTGATGTGCTGTCGTCTGTACACTACAAAGAAAATACAAAGATACAAGATTACTCTTAACATTCGTGTTAACAAACAATTAATTGGTCTCGCAACACACAGCATTGCGTTTGAAAACGATCAAACGCTACCGCATTTCATATCAAACACTTAGAAATCTCCTCACCCTAGATGAGAAAAGAGCGTAACGGTAAATATTGATGATGAAATAAATTAATTAGGTTAGACAATAAGCTTAACTAAGGCTGCTAATGTTTGTATACTAAGTACACCTATATAATGTTTCATTGAATTTTGATAAATTAACCTATAGAATTGATGATCCAAATAATTCCAAAGATAATAGAGAAGGTAACGATATACTAAGATACTTTTTTGATATATCGAAAAAAAATGCAAACATTGCTAAAAACATAGTTACTGTATAACTGATAGTTAGGAAGATGGCTTATAAAGTGAAATCAATGTCAAAAGACTAAGTATTACCAATTGCTATAAAGTAGCATCATTAAAAAGGAAAAGAATAGAGATCATCTTAATTATACAATAATCGTATTAGATAACAAAAACGAATCAAGGAATTATATGAATAATCAACACAACATATTTGCATATTCCGATTATGTGAGGAAGTTTGCGCATTTCCACACACTATTAAGCCTGCCCTCATAATATTTGCAAATAATATGCTGTTTTCTTTGTTATTAATATGCATTTTATTATCTAACACTTCCTTAGGATTGGTATCGCTTTTCTAGTTTATTTCTTGTTTAAAATTTAAACTATTAATATTATTATGTCATGCTATTAAAGTTGCGACAGCATTGTTTCTGAATATTTTAATATTCATATCTTTAATTTCATAATTATTTAATTGCCTTTGTAATTTAGTTATTTAGTGACATACATCTGAGCTACAAATCATTATTTAATTTCTGATTTTAACAGTACATCAACCTGCCACAATACGTGAAATTTCTTCAATAGATTTTGAACCTTATCACTATGTTGGAAGGATTCGATTGCTAATATTTAACAGAATCAGGTAGATTGACCTGCTATTGTCTGTACATCAAATAGATATGCTGCAATTTTCCAATTAGCCGTAAAGACGATACAAACAAACAGACAGAGAGCAATAATTCAAATTCATTCAACAAACTATTCAACCGCCTAACATAAGCAGCAGATGAACATAATAAGGCATAATACACACTCAATGTAACCGATTCCTGATTGAGACTGTCGTTCTAGGAAGTACATAAATACGCATGAGAAATTGCTCTTTAATGAGCTTCGAGTAATCAATGCAATAGTGTGTTTGTCTCGCCGTGTGTAATGTGTAGAATACACGTTTGAACAGTATAGAGTACATAGAACAACGGTGTTTGAGCAAAGACATAATTTATTAGAAGATGTTGTTATAGGTGGTAATAAAGTTTAAGGTCAAATTCACACTAAAATGAATCCTTTGGACTTGGCGTAATTATTAGCAGGTTCAAGTCATGGGCAAAATTATCTAAAAATATCCTTAGTTAAACTCGGTCAACTCATAATGCGGTAGTCTGCTTCGAGGAGCAGAAACTTAAACATCGCTGGTTTTTCAACAGGATTTTGCATACAATAATGAATATGGCATACACCTGCTAAAATATACACCGCAAAACCAAGAATATTTCTATTCCTTATTGTATTATTCAAATCCTAATCTCATACTTACCACTATAAATTATTTCTGGAAGCCACATTTTACTTTCACAATGTCAAAGACCATTATGTTACTGATGAAGATAAATGACAGTTATATCATAACGATGTAAGAAACTTTTGACTGCAAAAAAGGCAATAAAGCCATTACAGCAACGAAGTATTGACAGCAAAATGATACAATTATTTCGATCAACTAAATAACGGCAATTATTGTTATGAATACGCAAATATGAATAGAATGGAAAGTTAATAATATCAATCAAGGAGAAATCATTTAATTACAACTGGTATATAAATATTACGAAACTGTGATTAAAACTTCAAACTTAAACGTTGATGGCAGGGACAGGGATCCTATCAATTTAGGAGTTAGTAGACAAAAAAGTCTGTGCAAATAAATGATTCTTATTCTTAACAACTGCATGATCAAACAAAAATATATCTGACTAACTACAGAACCTAGCGGGGCCCACTATGGCCAGAGCCTGCCAGGGCTGCGGGTTGTTCGAAAGAATTACCGCAGCCCTGGCACACAAAGGGATCCCGAAGGAACACAGTGGGTTTTAGTCAGTAAATGTCTGACACTCCCTCAAGCTGTCACCCACAGCGGGAGGGGTCATCTGATGATGTCCTATAAAAATAAGTGACTAACTAGAAAAAAAACATTATTCATAAGAACCAAAGAATTTAGAAAGGTACGTTAGGAGTATCAAGTGCTTTTGCATATAAAGCTGTTGTTATTGATTCAAGAAGACAGCACTAAGATAATTTACCCTCCAATACAGGAACCAAGCTTAAGAAACCTGACACTTCAACTGTAGATGCAAGAACAGGTCCTAATTAAATTTCATCTCCGATGTATGCCGTCGGTAATCTCAAGCCATGTGGGTCACGTGTGGTTCACAACGGTATTCTAACCAGTTCTAATGATTGTCCTAATGTACGGCTGTTGGTGTTGCAAGCTGTGGTTTGAATGGTCTATATTTGAGGACGTGTAGTTAAAGTTAACCAGTAATATGAGATTATGGATTATTAAGTTTATTTTGATGTCATCGATGGAAATGGATTGACTTTGAAAAAAAAAACTGGAGGGAATATTGAGCTCCGTTGCCCCCTTGCTCGGCAATTCTTAGACACATTAACTATTGTAATGAAAGAGTTTAAATAATTCAGTTATAAGATCACAAGGCAAACCCCATCAAAATTCATAAATTACACTACATACAATGTCACATAAACACATGTCTTTTTTATCAGTAAAATATGCAATATGCATGCAAGTCAATTACCCGAAGATCTTCATTATCTACATGAAATACTATCTAGACAGAATCTTCAAAATATGCATTATGCTATTACATATTTTTCCTTTATTAATACACGAACTGAATCCAGTCTCTCCTAAGCCTTACCTCAAAGCTATGTAGGCCACGCGTATCGCTCACAAACGGTACTATTCTAACCATTTGATTATCCTAATGCATGGTCATTGCTATTGCATTCAGTTTTAATGGCTACCATTCCAAATCTGTTCGTAAGATGATGTTGCAGAAATATTTGGCTTTTGCAAGATCCAGTTATTAGGGGTCATTGGTTAAATACGTAAACGGTTTACTTGTAGTTGTTAAATTGGATGACTGGTGTTTGGAAGTTTAAGTGCTTTAACTTTTTGGATTACTAGAGCAAGTCCCAATAATTTTGCTTTAACTAAGCTATGTAAGAGAGATAAGATACTTTTCATATAGATCATTAGATTCATAAATTACAGTCCTATTAAAACATCTCATGGGATCTCAGTTTTACTTTCAGAGCTTATCTTAAGTCCTGTTTTTTTCTTTTTTGTCGGCTCCTAAAAAGTCATATTCTTGCTTACTATTATACCAACTCTCGTTTAAGTCTCCAAAATGTTCACAACCAACAATATAATTCCACAACATTACCCACCCTTCAATTTCACGGAACAAGCCGCTTGATACACCAAACAGTTAGCTAAAGCTAAGCATGGCGACGCGTGCGCAGTTTGCCGTGATTGCACGTTATGGTGTCTTAGATAATTGCAGAATAGCGGCAGCTACTAGAAAGCAGTGTGGCACTATTACCTCTTTCCTATATATTCTTTAGACTTAGATTGTTGTCTGTATCTCAGCTTTTCTTGCTTGAATTAACGATGCTGTTAATACCGTTAACCTTTTGAATGTAGAAGACGATGATGACGTCAAAAGTTTAAAAATAAGACATTATTGAGTTTACATATGGCTGGTACAAAATAAGGTTTACAAAAGTACAATAGCGTCAAGAGAATTAAGTGCTCACACTTCAATGGTTTGGTGTCAGTCTATAGTAATTATGCCTGCTGTATCTGTTAACAAAGTTGTGTTGTCTGCATATTCTCGTTCTTCAGTTTTATTAAACTAATTACTTAAATATATTTGCAGCGAATGAAGCTAAACAAATTGCTTCTTCATCATTTTAAATTACGCATGACTTCGTTTCCAATAGTTCACTTCTTACAAAGTAATGCATCATAGAAGTAAAAAATAACTCATCTACGGTCAAGATCAAGCAAACTATACATAACACAATAAGTTATATCACATTACACCACACATGCAATTCAAAGTCATGTACCATAGAATTACACAGACAAAGCCGAGAATACAATAGTTCAGATTTATCTACGCCTTTGTAAAACCATCCAGTGAAGACATACAAAGTAATGAATTGTCATTATTTCTGCACTGATTTTATATGGAAGATAACAAATATAGTCGTTGACACTGCTCATTATTACGTCGAAGCTAGATTTAAGATAGTTATCACACGTGATGTTCTGCATAATGAAGGAAAATGACAGGAAAAACGTGAGAATAACGATAAAAATAAATTAAGTATATCGGCAGAAGCAATCATATTGATGTGCAGAAATACAACAAAAAATGTGAAGAAAAAGCTAGGATCTTATGTTTGAAATGTTGATAAATCTCACGTTACGTGTAATTTAATAAAAAACATTAAAGATAAATATTAGCAACACTATTTATTGAAAGTTAACAGGCAAAGCCAAAAGTAATGTTTTACGAGACAGCAATAAAGACAAGATATCTAACCCTATGTATGTTAGGCGGGTTATGTATCATTAAACACATATAACAAAAAACACCGAACCCAATAAACCCAGACTAGCAGCAAAAACAATACCATACAAGGCTAAGGTTACAACTATGATACTTGTAAAGGATGTTATGCATACAGCACATCCGATAGCCTTAGCCCACGCTACGACTATGACCACTAATTCGTGCACATTTGTTATAAGGGCTAAGGCACCGGCGGATTTGCGGTCGAAATCGCGAGTTGATTTGGTTGTAGCTACAAGTATAATTTTGATTGCTGTCTGTAGTTCATGGTTTTTTTGAAGACGATTATAATTTGCATTTGTTTTTGTTTTATCATCATTATCTTTACTTATCATGTAAATTGGAAGATGATCGTCTCTTATTAGGTTTGATAATATTGAAAGTCTTTTCTTCGTCCTCTGTCTGTCTTCTCTTGATAGGATAACACGATGGTGTTATGCCGTATACAAAGACTTTTTTGTAAAAATAGAAACTAAACAACAACAAAACTCAATTGTTCAAGTTAAAAGCAGTTCACAAATTAACCAAATTCCATAGTGATCATAAATAAGTGAAACCACAAATAATCCTTAGCATAACTAAAGTGACAATGGCTGATCTCAGAACTCAGACAATACTAACATGATGGATAAGAAATCTTAATGAACTGTAAAGGAATGTTAATTAATATGAATGAGCTAATGAACAAAAAGCTAGTGTAGGCGAGCCGCTAATCAAATTCATTGTCTGGAAAGAAACACATTTATTGTGTGTAGGGGAGATCAGTTTATAGTTAAGTCTTATCCTGTGGTGCCACCCAAGGAGGATAAGAATACTCTGAAAAAAGAACTTTGATCCTATCCTATAACAAGTGAATCTTGAATAGTGTCTATTTTGTACATAGTGTTACAAAATGACCGATAAAGGTTTTTCTTAAAGATGATAATTCAGTAAAAGACTTAGAAAAAGATAAAAACTATGATAACATATCGACTGATGAAATAGTAGACATTGATCAAATCATGCAAATATCTCTTAAATTCGAGACAGTGAACTAAACAAAAAATACTGATAGTGTAAGCAGGAAGAACAAAGAAGCATGAATAGCTTCAGAGTGGACATTTATACATTCGGGTTTTCTTAAAGACACGCAATATCTATCATAGTTAAGATAGACACAACTATAAGATATGATCTGTCATTATCACTCACGTCAAATCTTATCACAAATGTGAAGAATAATTGATAAGAGAATCTTTCTTCATGGGTACTTGTAGATATTGATTTTGTAATAGTCTATGTATGGGAAAGTTATTGAGAGTTACACAATCATATTAGGAAATAAGAATACTTTGATAGACACCATCTTGAGTGCTAAGATCGAACTATTTTGTCTCGGTATTAGCCACTTTTTACTCGTTTGATAGGACTGGCAAGCCTTTGATGCTTAAAAAAATAATGCAACAGGCAGTAGACAGCTGGAATCATAGCTACACACTCTGTAGAATATCCATAATCAAAATTAATATCCTATACTTCTCCTATGGGTCTTTGAAAGTTGATCAAAGTCACCAAACACCCTAGCGTTCCAAGATGCACAATCTTATCAAGTACCAAACAAATTAGTCTCCGCTTATCTTTTCCATTGCAACAAACCGCATGTTTACTTAATGACTTACCTTGAAGATGTCACAGGACTGTAGTGATTGTGTTCGTGGGAACTGCTCGTCCATAAAGAGCCGCTAAACGTCGATTTAACACTAAGATTGTGGTCACAGTGGCGTGGGATATGTGTGATGTGGTTTATGTTATAGGATTTGAGCGTGTTTGAATCTTCTTTATCAATTTCTGCTTTAAAGGGTGTTTGTTGTTTTTCTATAGCCTTTTTTGTATCATTAGTATGTAGTGGTTTATTTTCTTCATTATTTTTAGTTTTACTTACTTTATCATGGTCATTGCTATTGTTATCTATCTCGTGTCAAGATACATCATTAGTATTTGCGTGTCCAATACCCCAAAATGTAGCATGCGTGTCTCTAAACATTTAACCTGTCCTTACCTCAGATCAAAATGGCCTTATTTTCTGTTCCTCCATATCCTAAATCACAAATTGCGACCACCTGTCTAAACTATCTCTCACTTCCACTTAAAAACAATTAAATTACCATACACGAATAGCTAACAAGCCTCACCAACGCAAATTACACTGTCTGGCCAATTTACGGCCGTTCCCAATATTCTATCCATCTGTTGATTTGCTTACTACAGATAAGAAATTGACATTACTTGTATGGCACTTATGTCAAAATTCTATCTCTTGTAGGTGAATCGAGAGATAGATAGGTTATTGAATTTCGAAGTTAATGAGCCAGATCGCTCGTCACTCAGACTGGAGTACACTTGCGTGCATCTGCAGGAGTTTCTAATCTAATCTGTGAGCATTCAGACGCGTCAAGACGTGTCATAGCGTCACACATTACTTTTATCTCTTGAAGTACGAGATTGATGTACAGGATCTGTCTGCAATAAGGAAAAAAGACATGATAGATCTAAAGATCTAAAGAGGTCAGTTTGTTGTTGATTCTTCTCATCTATAGTGCGAATATTTTGTTGTAATATTGCTCCTTTATAAAACACCTTTAACACCTAAAACATTACGATTGATACAATACACAGTTACCCGTGTTTTGTAATGATAACTTACATCTGCTTGCCTAGCTTCCCAAAACTATGTCTGGGTCGACTTCCAGTCTTAAATGCAGCCGAGTCCCAGAGTTTCACATGGAGCTACTGCCTATCTGACTACTTCGTCCCAGTTACCAGGGTTACCCAGTCCCTTGGAAAGACTGGTTGTTAGAGTTGATAACTTATTTAAATAGTTTCCAAGATTGAATTCATCAGCTTAATCTTAAATTATTGACACGATATATTGAAGATAGCCCACTCAAACCTAATAAGGCTTAAAGTTCAGACGTAGGTGAAACATTATTACAAAATAAAGTCAATTAACGCTATTCACGACTAGCTAGAAATTAGTCATGTAAATGTCAGAACATTACACAAAATATATTTTGAGAATTATTATACAAGGTTGGAATATAATTAGGATGACTTGCAAACTAAAAACCTACTGTTAAAATATAAGTTTGAGTGCATTTTTTTAAACATGGAAATACAAAACATGCTACTAGACCATTTTAATGCCGAACTTCCCTTAATTAAAAAAAGTTTTCATGCTACAAGAAAAATCATAGAAATCGGTATATTTCTCATAAAATGACTGCAATTCTTAAGCTGCGACTATCGACTACACGATAGCCAAAATATATAAACAAAATACTATTACGCATGCGCCAGGCATCAAGTGCCTAACTTCAGACAGGCAAACTTAGTCGAAGAGAAAGAAACGTGCAGCAGCCACAATTTAACGACATAGCAACAAACGCATTCTAAATTCAAAACGCTTCAAATGTCGTGATACTAAATTAGTTGAGCTTCTAGAAAAAACAAATGACTGCGCGCTTTAAATGAACAGTTCAAGTTTACGAGCAAATGGAATTGTTGTTCGTAAATGTAAGGAGATGGATTAGACACGGATTTTTTTTAAATGACGCATAAGAATTGGACTTTTGTAATAAAGAAAATGTCATAGGTAATCTTGATCTTTGGTGAAGTAGAATTTAATGCTAGGTACAGATCTCTTTACTTTACTTGACAAGAGAAAGAAAACCTTTAGGCACATCGGTTTTACCTATAGGTTCGACTGACTTGAATGCTTAAACTTTTATTTGAATTTACTTGAAGTATGGGATAGTTATAAATATAAAATATATTAGAAACCATTAAGGCTAGGATTAAACCAAAAATAATTAACTACTAATAAAAATCGGAAGCCCAATCAAAATATTGCTTCATAAAAACCAAAATAGCTTCATGTTGCCCCAACCTTAATATAATTTATGGCTATCATTATAAAACTATATTCAGATCCAAAATTATCTTTATAGTCGAACAAATCGTTGGTTCAATCAATTAAGATACAGCATTTGATAAACTACCATTTGTTTTAAATCTATTAACGGATCCGTTTACTGAGTTAAACTTTCCAATTTAAATTAACCTCTGTTTAATTTAAACGTTCACTGTATTTATTTAGGTAAAAGTGACTAGAGTTTGTTTGTATAGAGTAACTTTAAGGATTCAGTTATAAACAGGACCATCATCGATTTAACTTAGTTTTAAAATAAGAAACTTAATGGTTAACTCTGATGAAAGAACTTAACAGTAGAAGTTGCTATAAAATCCAATGCAACTTACCTAAACATCCAAACTCCAAACAACATCAAATTAGGTTTCGATATATATGTATATTTGAGTGTGAAGCTAATATTATATTTGGAGGAGGCCTTCGTCTGAAAATGGACAAACAACAATAGATCGATATATGAAGCTAAAATTAAAATCATAAGTCACAACGCCGGTTTTTAATAGATTATTATTAATGTAAGAAGACCATTTTAGCTAACTAAATAAAATAACTCATAGATAACGTAACACTACTTAAAGATCCCTTACACATTAAGCAATAAAAAATATCTAAATTAGTAGATAGCTTTGAACATATCGCCAGTACTGATAAAACTTGTGAAGAATAACAGATGTTTGACAAACAAACAGTCATCAATTAAGAGAACTTGCATGTTAAAGTGCATTATGTTACTGATAGGAGAGAAGATAAGGGGATGTCTGGTGATTAGGGTGTTGAAGATAAAACAGAAACAATAAGAGACAATTTTGTATAACAACAACAACATGATATTTGTTGTTGAAAAAGCAAAGCTAATCCTTACTAATTTTGTAAATGCAAAAATAACTCGGTGTGTCGCTTGAACTACTGAACCGATAACTTTACTTTGGTACCAGATAACCTAGAGTCAAAGGACACAGGGTACCTACTTTTTATTTGCGTGTGATAAGTAGTTTCTTTAGGACTCAAATGCACAAGTGACGGAAGCCAATTAGATATAAAACAGACTGAAGTCCATAATACTAACAACAATTTAGAAATTGAAAATACTAAACATGAACCTCAGAATGGTACTACAAAAGGACATCGTAAAACAACAGCGTTTGTTATGAAAAAAAATGAAGATGAAACAAAACTATACAAAATGTATGAAGTTCCTGAGTAAAGGATGCAAGAGAGAACAGATGTTGAACAAATAAGCAATGGAGCTAATTAAGAGGACGTTTACATCAATGAAGCCGCAGGAAGCGTTAATGAAAATATAAGGGACGATAGTTGACGCGTCCATGCTAATAATTTTAACGATGTAAAAACATTCATTTATTGCACAGTTACAATTGTAATGAAATCTAAAAAGAAGTGACGGTACACTGTACCTATGTATATAATGTTTTGTCCTCCAACTCATTTTTTTTTAAATAGGCCTATTAAAGCTCTTATGAAACATCGAGCTAGTTGCACTGTTCAAAAAAGTAGGTCTCATGGAGAAGAACCGGCAAGAAACTCCATGGACACTTTTTAAATAACACGTGTTGTGTTCTAAAGGAACTATCAGGATAAAAAGCCTGACGGCCTAATAGGTCCAGATAAGGTTCTAAGTAGCTATCTGACAGATAATGCCATACAAAATTAAAAACATGTCTATGGCACCAACCTCCAAAACTGATTTATGTAAAAGTTACATTATTGTCACGTTTCATAAAAATTCGATCAGCCGTTACAGCGTGATTGAGGAAGCATCCAAACCCACAAACTTTCACCTTACACTTAAGTGGTTCATAATTAGATGTAAATTGCAAAATTATATTAAAGTCATTTAATTATTTCTTCATGCATACGATTTCATGAGTGGCCATGAAAATAATGTAAATGTACACCAATTTTCGTAAAGCGATTTTTTAAATTATTTTGCAAAGTTGTAATTGGAATTGGAATTTGGTACAGAATGCGAAATGTCATATTCGAGAATTTTCCATGATTATTCGCATACTCGTGTAACCACTTGCTATGTTTATTGTATCATTCCTGGGTGGGTTGCACCATTTCACTATAACCAGCCGTCAATTGGTTACTGTTTGATTAGCGTTGTAGCTAATCAAATCAAATCAGTTTATTTGCTCTAAGTATGGGTTTTTACTGTTTTGTAACTTGCCCTAAAACATATAAATTCATTCACACAGCGGCAACGCACCAAATTCATTTCGTTACTCGGTGACCTTAAAACCTTTTGTTGTGTTTTATCTCCATTCATTCGGCGTGTGTATAAATAAATGGTACAGACAAGAAGGGTGATCGAAAAGCTATAAAATTAACGTTTATTACCCGTTGAGAATTTGCTCCAGAATCTTCACACTTTAGTTTACTTGATCTTCTTTATAGGTTACACTCGTCTTTTGATTTGGTTTCAAAGCTATGTTAGGCATTATTCATATTTTTGGTCGGTACATTTTTGTCATGGCAGAATGTCTGTAACTTTATGCTTATGTTTGTTTCTCCTTACGTTCCTCGATAACTGTCAAAGCTGAAGAGTTTGTTTATTTGATATAGGCTACTTTTTATCCGGGTGCGCCGAGTAGTTCCCACGGGACGCGGGTGAAACCGCTTGCACCATATTTTTAGAGGTAGTTTTACAACGCCCAGATTATTTCACTGACGAATATTAAAATGACCAAAATAAAAATCCAGCAATACAAATTAACATTTAAAATAAACACCCAAGTCGCTACACACATAATCAACGTCATTGAAACGAAAACAATCTTGAATGCTCAAACGATACAATCTCTGCGCCCGCGCCGGCAGTAGCCGTTTGTAGGCGAAGGACTATTCACCTGTCACCGTTACGCACAAGTGACCTTTAACAGCTTATATTCAATAATACGCGGTACTGATGTTACCAAGATAAGTATTTACCTTATTTGTAAAATGGAGCTCAGAAAATACCTAGTTTTAAAGGGTCTTTTGAAGGGATAATTGTAACCCCTGGATCAAGCGACTTCCTAACGGTAGACTTCAATAACTATCTATCTGTTGATTTGCTTACTAGAGATAGGAATTTGAGCTTAATTGCTTGGCGCTGGTGTCGAAATTCTATCTCTAGTGAGCAAAGTGCCAGATAGATAAGGTATGAAAATCATTAAGGGAATAATTTCCTCACCAAAACCTATAATAAAAACTAGATAGTCTTATCGAACATCTCAAAGCAACACGTTTGGCAAAACAATGTCTTAAATAAGCGAGATTCTTTGTTGGCTGTATTAATTATTGGATTGAACTCTGTTAATCTGCTGATATCTTTCTTGATGCCAATAAAATCGATGGTTTAAAGGTACCATACCACCTTTATATGTGGGTTTTTGATCCACAAGAAGGTATGTTACAGAGCTGGTTATTTTGTCCTGATATGCCAAGGTTGAGAAACTTTCGCAAAGGTTTCGATTAATCAAGATAAGCCCAAGCTGAACCCTTTGACAAAAATACTCGATGAGTCAGGCACTCAAGGTTGTAACGAATAAGTTTTATTCACTCTTTGTGTGCTACAAAAAATATACAAAACAAAGTATACACAGTAAATGAAATCCAAGGTAATAATTGTTAATTTTAAATAGCAATGTTGTCTCTTTTTTCTGCTTGATGGACTTGAACTGAAAGGTAATCAAAGCTGTCATTTCTTTATGTTGAAAATGCACCAGGATGCAGTACTTACTCAAAATAAAAGACGAGATTTCGTGACATCAAAAATATACTTATTCACACCGCTTTATTGAGCATGACCTACACAAACAGCCACAATACAAACTCCTGCGCACCCCGAAATGCCAGTCAGTGAAGCGTAACACAAGGGGGGTCATACAAATATTGTACAGTTAAAAGCTTTTTGGGAGTGGGTCGAAATAACAATGACTTGGTCTTTTATAGTCAATTTCACCTCCTTGGATATTTCAGTAAGATACTTTTAAAGGACAACAATCCCATTTTGGGTGCAGTTCAAACCAGTTGATTCGATAACTAGGGTTTAGTCCAAAAATGAGTGTTGTGAACTGGCTTCCTTAATGTTGGAACTCTTTGAGTGAATACACCTCAAGAGGTTTTTGATATTCGAACATTGTTTATT
>NWSH02000437.1:13747320-13793666 GCA_002382865.2 Heliothis virescens | reverse complement strand
CACTGAAAGCGTACCCAAGAGTGGGCTTCTCAACATTCTTACGAGAAGCAGCGGAGGTGGAACTTACCACCACGACCGCCTTCCACGGACGCAGGACATCCGTGAATTAATTAGCTGTTAGCTTTCCAAAATGTGTGGTCTGTTTGAGAGATGTTTTGGTACTTATGGACATCAGAATAAAAAACGGAAAAAATATACACCCCTTTACGCGTTATATTTTTCCGTTTTTTATTTCTAAAATTACCTTGACTCCCATCAGGAATTTGCTGATTGTATACCAGAGTATAAATTTTGTCAACCACTTTAGCGAACATACTATAAGTAATTTTATGGGACGAAAAAAAAACCACGTTTCCTTTGTTAAAATTTCTTAGAAAAAGTCAACATAATGATGCAAAAAGATAGGCAATAAAAAGTTACTGTTACAAAAAGCAGACTAACTTTAAACTGAGGAAGCTGTATGCTCAATAAACTCGTTAACGTAGAAGAAGTCGTTGAACAAAATTGAAACATTCAATTACTTTAAAACTAATAAAATTAGCACTTCGAATACTTAGCAACTTTAGTGCTTTCTACGTCCCGGATTGCGGACTAAACTTGTTATTTAAAAGTGCTAGAGTGGGACGACGAGAATGGCTAGAGGGAGATGGCTGGGTCGTCGCACATATACCTGTTCCGAGGCTCAAATAGGCTATAAAACATAAGAAGCCCAAGTGTTTCGTTAATAATCTAAGTGATACAATTCTTGATTTTGAGGTATGAGCGGGTAGCATTTTGCTGTCCTCACAAAAAAATATTTCAGAAAGAAGGAAATCGAAAAATCGAACTGTAGGAATGAAGGTAAATAGTATTATCATTGTTGTAAATGACTCACATCAACTTCATTAACGTAGGTCTGCTTCTAGGCAAACCGCCTTATTTACAGAAAAATATACGAGTAAGTACAGAAATCGTATATATCCAAAGTACAAAAAATTAAGTAAGGCAAACCATCTTCTAAAAATTTTTAATTAATGGCCATTTCACAGTACAATAGAAAACAGTCAAACTTAAAAAAACATTTGAGACAAAGACTTAAAAGATCTAAACATTTATTTAATTGCACAAAATAACTGTTTATGTATTAATATTTTTAAAAACTGTTCGACACAGATTCCTCGTACGTACTGAAACTTTCTGTCTATTCACCTGCATACAAGCCCACCTAACATATCCACACGACACAAATACCCACTGTTCAACATAAAAATCTAGCAACCTCGAGTTTCCGCTTCCATCAGTCGGTTGCATTGATGCAGTCATAGTCCAATCCTACCGTGGACGAATAGCACACATTAGTATATTCACAGAAGGCATATTGGTATTACCATTTTAATTGTAATTTATCGGGAAAAAATCATCGTTAGTCATGTTTTGGTTCGTTTGTAGATGTTGTAATCCTGTTATGGTTTTCGAGCTGTGCGTCCACTTACTAAATACATAGTAAAAAACTATTATTGAATCCTAAACTGGGTGCCTTATATTTACAACCTCCATCAACTACTTCTACAGCTTTAATTGTGTAGACGCTGATTTGCCCATTTCTATGAAATCTAGAAGATTAAAGCGATCCAAATGTTATTGTGTCGTTGAACACATTTCTTCTCCGGCCTTCCCATCTGACGATCATTCGGATAGAAGTAACATCTTTGCGACCATATCCTCTTCACACAATCAAAATCATCTTTTCTTAGAATCGTCCTCTTCCTTTACATCCATCCCACGTTAATGCTCAACCCCTTCCTCGTATAGTTACATGATCCTCATCACATTAATATGACACACATATAAAATCGCTGGTCCGCTTAACAAAATGGACCACACTCTCTCAAACCTTCTGCGACCAAAAAAAACGAGAATATGCATTGTCTCGTGCTCTGCGGGGTCTGCAATAAAACATTATTTCTGCTCACGTACAGTTTACAGGCAACAGAGTCAAACACTATATTAAATAACACGTCTGTTCCCAAAGTACAATTTAGTTGTAATTCGGAGAATTTTTTGCGTGCATTAAGAAGGAATTTTGGGACGGATTTTTGAAAATCGCTGCCGCTCTCATGGACATATATGGCTCTTTCCGTCTCTATGAAATCATTCAAATTTTAATTAGGAAGATTATCGGTATTTGGTAGATGGCACACTTTTACTTGGCTAGAAATTCAATGCATCCTTCTGGAACTCTTCGTGGGTCTAAGTCATCAGTACGGGTAAGTAGGTCCTTCGAACCATCTCGCGTCCCAATTTCTCTCTGCCTATGAGTTAGTTGCTTTTTTAATTGATTGGGGTTTGCCCTGAAAAATTACTTATGCCTACATTCATTTTTTGTTATAGTTGGGTTCAACCTACAAATAAACTTTATCAAATTAAAAATCTTATCTCTCACCGCCACTACAATACTTCAATCATCATATTTATACCACATACCCGTAATTACCCATATAATCACATTTATCTCACGAGAACGAAAAAGCAGGCCCAAAAAAAACAGAGATTCATCTCAAAGTAGCAATCGATTAAACAGCTCACATATTACGAAGCCTACTATAAAAAAACTATATTATACCGGTTACTGTTATGAGAACAAGAATAAACTAACAGTCCCAAAACGGCCTGACAAACATTTTGACAAACAAATTGTAAACATTATGCTAAGGTGCTAAAGTTGTTTTTGTTTGGGACTTTACTGTGGGAATATTTTCGTAGCCAAAGGTTACAAAAAAGCGAATTGTTTTAATTTAGTAATTGTTCTTCAACGATTCCATTTTCTCTGAGAATACTGTAGTCCCATAGCTGTGGATGTGAATAAACTTTACTATTTACTATTATAAAGGTTAAAAATCTACCTCTGCTTACTTCTTAAGTCCGGAACGGTATTGCCAACTACATTTAATTTTTTCAAAGAATAGTCGTAAGCTATGAATACTATGAAGACGCTGAGCCAATTTGCCGTGTCAAACCACAACTTCTACAAGGCTAAACGTTAAATAACTTCTTTGTCATTATGTATATTAATTCATATGTCAGTATATCTTTTAGTATCATCAAATTCATCACTCTCCTGCCCTTTTAAATCCCCAATTTGATTTGGTTGTGCGCATCATTGTTCTCTTCTTCCATACTTCTCTGGTCTGACCGTCACCCTCCACAGGTTATTTCTTTGTAGGTTAATACCGTTTAAAATTGTTTACGAAACTCCCAAAATTCCTTTTAAAAAACCTCTGTAAACTATCTAGAAAAATTAAACTCTCATAACTGAAGATACACAACATCCTCAATGAATAAAAATTAAATGCAATTATTAAGGGAAAGAGTTATTGTGTCGTAGATATGATCTAACCGCCAGTGTACATATATGTGTTAACCACATTATAAGTCACGTGCAGTAATAGTATGAGCTATAGGAACTGCATTTGTATGCGACATACAAAATTTTATATGTATGTATTGTATGCTTAATGCTTGGCGTTTTTAAGTATTTTGTGATATTTTGGTTCTAGTGATAACTTCAGCTAGTTTTGTCCAAAAATACATGAACCTTAAATGCCCTTGTCAAAAAAGGACTACAATGCCTTTACAAGAAAGCGTTCATGTATTCATACTCCATTATATGATATCTCCACCGCTCCTATTCATTCTGTTATATGTATATCTGAACGTTAAATTCTACGATTTGTATTTCGATGAAAAAAAAGCAAATGTTATACATTCACTTCAAATACATTAAATCTAGAAAAACAGCACGTTACACTTCCCCAACACATAACTTCAATTAAACTTCAGAAGCGCTTTTACAATTTCACACAACAGTTAGCAATCAATTAAAATGAAATTTATTCACTCGCTAAAGCTTCTTATTAAAACGGTAAATGAATAATTTGTATCTAATAGGAAACTGTTAAAGCTCACCTAGGTGTTCTAAAGTACTGTTTTACATCTCTTCAATAATATCCATTACTTCGATATACGCTTGCGTTACGATCTGACTCATCATTTTGGATATGAGAATTTATAGGCCACGGTATTTTGGCTGATAAAAATATTTGGAAATAGAACTGCTATATTAAAACTCCGTGATAAATCATTATAATATTATGAACTGAAATTAATTATACGGGCCAAATGAAGTATTCATATTCTTCTGAATTAATTTTAATTTATTTTATTTAGAATATTATTACAAACACCTTATCCTGATTACAAAAAACAAAAAACTTTAACCTAGAACTATTAAAAAAAGCGCATCAAAAAATTATCCTCATCGCTGGGATCAACCACGGATCTGCTACCACAAGAGGTTGGCCGCATTCACGTTGAAATGGTCCACTGCCTTAGTCGCCTGGGCGAGTAAAGCCACGCCTATTGCGGTCAACGAGAAGTTCTAACCAAGGGCGTTTGGAAATATCCTTTAACAAGAACAGCCAAGGCGCTCGGAACCCCACGGCCCGAGAACCAGTTTCCGACCCCACACAACGGCTCAAATATTTACAATATGTAAAGAAAACCCCGTCCTGCCCATGAAGGTATATTCATTGACCAGATTACGATTCCATTTATGACTACCTCGCTCCATATACACTAGTAAACAAAAATACCCCCTCAAAAAACTTTAAAAAATATTCCATTTTAAATTAATCAAAAAATCATATGGCAATACCGGTTCTAAGGGTTTCATCGTCTTCCGGTTAATGACTTCGTAAAGTCATGAACCCAAATTAAATTTAAAATACAATAAGCCGGCGTTGCCTTGACTAGAACGCTAACTCTTTAAATATATTCAATAAATGTACAAGCTGTCGATATCGATTTGAATCGATTGAAGTCAAAAATATTTCGTATCATAGGTGTGACTGTCAAATTATTATTAATTTAACAGTGCCAACGAATTGTTAAATTAATAATTAAATAATTAGTACGATAACGATGCGTCTACTTTGCAATATTAATTCGTGTTTAACACTTTTTGGATAAGTTTATTTTTGCCGGGATTGTATCAATTTCACCAACTTCGTATCATAAGCCAGTTCGTTATTATGTGTAATTACTCTACTTCATGTAAATTATTCAAGTCAACATTCAACACAATAATGATACATATCGATAGCAAAATCGATATATCGCAAAAAAAGTGCGTCTCTAGCAAATTGCCTACTGATTTATGTTACACGGCGGCGTATGTCACAGAGGCGGCGGCACTCTTTGAGAACATGCGGTGCCGGTGTCGGCTTATCGAGGCGGCGCACCTCAAAGCTAAAAACACAATAGCCTCAACATTAATAAATCAAATACCACAGAAATCGATGATGTCGCTTTTTTAAAATTTGCCTAGTTTAGGGGAAATTTTAGCACTTTTGAGACAAAAAATAGGTACTTCAAAATTCATTATTATTGTTGCTATGATGAATCTATAAACTTTTGTATTTTATTTGGTGTCGTGATTGCCTAACCTAAATTACCATTATGAGTCTGACGGGGTAATCATTACATATTGTATAATTGCCGATAAGGCTACTATATTTATTATATATTTTAATTGTGTAATTTTAAATGGTAGTGAAATATTAACTCTAGTCATAAGTTGTAATTTTTTTCCATAACGTATTTTATTTTATTTGCTTCATTAAAATTACAAAATATATATTTATCGTGAATGCTCATGCTCATCTAAACAGATTATAAATTCTTACGAAACGCAAGATGCGCAAGATTGTCATCATATAGAAGCGTAAGCTAAATATACTTTCATGATCTATATCGTTCAGTCACGATTTACCTTACAGAAGCAAACGCTAAACGAATTTGAACTTTATATTTAAGAATTTAAGGTTTATATTTTTCTCTTTAGTTCTTAATTGGCAAATAAAATTGCGTGGTCTATTTCATTTGATTAATGTGTTTTTTTTTTCTTTTACAGGTAAGTGATGGTGTTTAGAAGACATTACGGTAAATTGCAAAATGGTTTAAGGTTAAAAAACTTTCAATTAAAATTCTGAGGTCTGGTAATCTGTGCAGCTAAATTGGATTTCTATTGGAATTGAATTCTAGTAATTAATATAGAAATAGGTATTAGATTGACATTATTCCAACATTATTCCAACCTAAGCTAATATTACAAGTTAAAGTAACCAGTGATCAAATAACTAATTCTGGAATTAAACCAAACAAGAAAAACC
This sequence comes from Heliothis virescens, assembly GCA_002382865.2. Lineage (NCBI taxonomy): Eukaryota > Metazoa > Arthropoda > Insecta > Lepidoptera > Noctuidae > Heliothis > Heliothis virescens. The sequence continues at coordinate 13,787,457 of NWSH02000437.1, read as the reverse complement.
AATAAAGAAACATTAAAAGCTAAAATTAATTTTATTTATGCTCGGGTGATGTTACGTCACGCCACAGACTGGACACAGTCATGTTATTGACCGGAAATAGTCACCGGTATTAACTACTTTATTTATTTTTTAAACTTGGAACTGTTAATTAGTATTCAGTTACGTTTATAGTAATTAATAACTTTTGAAGTACTTCAAAGTAAATAGTTTTACTACATTAACTTTTTTCACTTAATTAAAATTAATATGAGAAGCGATTTCACTATGTAAAAAGATGTATAAAGTAAGTTTCTCTAAGTAAAAATGAAAGCGTATGTCGGAAATACATTTCCACCAGTGTAAGTACCTAATATATTTAGGTAGTTAATGACTACATCATATTACTAGAAATCAATTAGGTAATTCTTGCTTCCTTTTTTTTTAGTGAGAAAGAACGTAATAACACTTTTAGTTATTAAACGTGCAGAAAAATATTTAATTACTAACTTCCGATAGCAGTTCCACACGTATTACCCGGTTACATCCAGGTAAAAAATAGCCCTTAAAACCTTCCAGAATAAATGGGTTATTTAATACTAAAATATGAATACAAATCAGTCACGTTATTACTGAGATTAGCGCGTTCAAGTAAACCAACAGAAAAAGTCTTCAGCTTTTTCATATTAGCATAAAAAAATAAAAGATATTGCCACCTTTTTTCACGTACAGCAGGTCAACCTACCCGAATCTGTCAAATTTTACCAATTGAACGTTAAGCTTCCACTATTGTGATAAGGTTGAAAATCGATTGCAGACATTTGACAGATTGTAGTAACTTGATGTGGTGTCTGTATTTTAAAATTGTAGTTCCACCTCCTCAAAAGTTCTAATAGTAATCTATAAAAATATCGAAGCAATCTCGATCAACTTGTTCTCATTTTATCATACCCAGTAACCTCGTGGTAGGCAATTGCCTTAGGCTCATAAATTGAGGCGATCAAACTACGTAATCTATAGATAGTATACCAACTACCGACCAATAAAAATGATTATTTGTTGGCACCTAATTACATAGCTTCCTAACTTCTAGTTGCGCAATAGGCACAAATAAATTATTATTTCGTAATATTGGACCGGAACGGACTCCACTGCGATCTCATTACTTTTTGAGGCTAGAGAAAGTCTTAAATGTTGTTATGTCAAATAATATTGTAATTGAATATATGGCAATCCCTTGGTCTGAAGCGCAAACGTCAGAACCTTACAATCTATAGTTCAAGAAGTGTTTCCTCCTTAGTTCCTATACGATTTTAGTAAACCCCCAAACTTTTATATGATTATGGAAGTAATAGAAGAATCTATTTTAGCCACTATCATCAATATCTGCCTGGCCCTTCCAAAACTATCTTGGGGTCGGCTTCCAGTCTAAACAGACGCACTTGAGTACCAGTGTCTTACATGGAGAGACTGCCTAAATTTCCTCCTCAACCCAGTTACTTGGGTATCCTGATACCCTTGGTAAAACTGATTGTCAGAATTACAGGCTCCATCAACAACAAAACTAAAGTCCAAGATTGTCATTTCCCAAAAGAGAGGGGTTCAGAAACAGATGAAAATAGTATAAGGCAGTCCTTAACTTAATTATTGAACCCAGAACCCCATCAGATCACGAATCAGGCAATCATGTCAGACTATATCCTCAATTAACACAATCATGTATGTCCACAAAACTTTCTTCATATCGAGGGCGTGTTGACGCCACCACACGTCATCGTCAAATCATAATGTTTTGAAACAGTGCCAAAAGCCTTACTCATTCATTCATGCTCTGCACTGTGGGCTAATCAGCTGGTTCCAGGAAGACAATAATTTCTTCGAACTTATTTATCAGATCAATTCAATGAGATGCGTCTTTGTTTTTCTTTGTGTGAATTGTCAAAAGACTCAAGGTCTTTGATCCGGTTCTGGATAAAAGAAGCGCCGAGTCAACATATGTAATTTTACATTACCAAACCCTAAAATTGCTCTGATTTCTTCCGTGATCAATAGACTCCAAAATTGCTCATCGCTTTTTATACAGCTTTTTTGTATATCTTACTTTTTGTATTAACCAGTTTTCCTTTCATTACAAGTCATGTGCACTGCCCTGATTACGACAAAAAGACAATTTGTACCAATCCAACATTGTCGGCACACTACGCGTCCGGCTTTCCCGTTACTCTCTTGCGCCCGCGCATCCACTAAAAATATCGGCTCGGGTGATGAACTCGCGCCCGATAAATGTTCAGTCAGTTAATAATGCTAAATGTGTGTTTCCGTTCTTATTATTGAACTTGTTTCCGATTTTGAGATGGAATTTTTATAGAAGTAGCCATAATATGTAACATAACTTGGTGTAACTTTTATGATAATCTGCTTACCAGTTTATATGGTAATTTGCTAGGTAGATATATTGCTATAGAGATAATTAACATTAATATTGACCATTCCTGATGAATTCTAGTGGATGAAGCTGTGCGAGGGAGCCGTTTATCGAGTGCAGTCTAATGTAATTGACGTGAAAAATAGCTAATTTAACTAGCCTATTTTCAAAAAACGGTTTCGACTTTGACTTTGTTAGTTTTTGTAATTCTTCGAAACAAACCCGCAAAAGTAAGACTTTAACATTTTCCTGGAAAATTGTTTTGAATATCAAAAATACGCTAATCACAAACGCATGATGACGTAGTTAGCGACCCACAAAAAATCAAACTGAACACCCAAAAACACATTTTCTTTCACTGAATCACAGTTTCGAGAAAGAAGCAAAACTACGTGATAGTTTCTTTAATTCAAAACAGCTGAGTTCCTATGACTAATCATTAATCATTGAACATCAGCCGTCAAGTGCTGGTTATTCACTGATCTTTAGACTATGAGCTGTTCTTCTGTTGAAGTCATCTGAAATACTAAGGCTGAGCCCAAACGAGCGTAATTTTTTGAGTCGTGAGTCGTAGAATTTCGGTCGCAGAAAATCGTTACAAATAAAAAAGACAACTCATTTTGCGTTGCCGTGTGAATCAAATAGGACTTTTGTATGAAACCGAATGTAGCAGATTTTCTGCGACCGAAATTCTGCTACTCACCACTCACAAAANAAGGCTGAGGCCATACGAGCGTAATTTTTTGAGTCGTGAGTCGCAGAATTTCGGTCGCAGAAAATCGTTACAAACAAAAAAGACAACTCATTTTGCGTTGCCGTGTGAATCAAATAGGACTTTTGTATGAAACCGAATGTAGCAGATTTTCTGCGACCGAAATTCTGCTACTCACCACTCACAAAATTACGCTCGTTTGGCCTCAGCCTTAATGATAGTAAATCTTTGCATCTACAAACTGCAACCTACGTAGTATAGGGATGCTTTTCTGCGAAAAATCATCACACGAGGCTACGTCACAATATTATGGTGCGTGCATCGGAGAGTCGCACGTTAATGTCGGTCCTGCGTCTGATCTCTCTGGTCGTGTCGGATTGCCGTCCCATCGGGTTATGAGAGTGAGGGAATAGGGAGTGCACCTGTGTCTGCGCAAATGCTTTTTCACTATAATATGTCCTGCGCATCTGGCTGATCTCCTTATATGAGAACAGCCGCCGTGGCCGGCAATCGGCTAGGACGCCATCATCATGGTCCTTTTTCTTTCAGGGGAAACTTAAGCCATTAGTAAGCGATTTAGGCTAGTTCAGATCAGATCAGTTTCGAATAAAGACACGTTAAACATAACTGCACTTAGAAGAATGGATTCTTAATGTTACCAACAACCTCAAAAGCAAGAAACATGAGGGGTAAAAACTATACTTAGCAAAATCCCGAACCCAATTTTATTACCTTTACTTAAAGTTGTTTAAACCATACCAAATCAAGACAAACAGTATTTACACACATCAATGGCGCAACCCAAACATTGCTTCAAACACGATTAGCGGCTTTTGAAGAAGAATCAACAGTCAAGAATCAAATTAGCTTTAATTGATGCTATTTCTAATAAAGCTGATCTTCAGTAATAAGCGGTAAACGATGAAAACCACATCAAACATTAGTATAAGATACTGAGCATTTGCCACATTAAAGGAAAGGTACAAATATTTATGTTAGCTATACTCGATAATGTACAGACAACAGCACATCAAGTTACCACAATCTGTCAAATTTCTGCAATAGATTTTCAACCTTATCGCAATGGCGGTAGGTTAATATTTGATTGGTAAAATTTTACATGTACGTTACAGATACGTTGACCTGCTGTCGTCTGTACATCAGAAAAGAATTTACTCGATCATGTTCTTCAGAAAGCAATTTGATGCCGTATATATTTTGTTTCCTCAACAAAGACAATAAATATATCTAGGACTTATAAACAATTGTAACTTATACGGCCAGTTCCACAGATTAAGTTCTAGATATCTATCTAACAGATCATGCCAATCAATCATGCCAAAGACAAGAAGTCAAAATTCAAATATTTCAACAGCACTGTTTGTCAAATAACTAGTCTAAAAAAATGTTTGAAACCTGGGAAACTGGCAGATATTGTTATAAATATTATATAAATAAAACCTAAAAATTGACATTGATTTAAAACCTGTCTGACATTTAAAAAACCTAAAAATACTATATAAAAGATAAATATAGAAAAAACTACAGTAATCGAATAACTTGACGCAAGAAAAGGCTAGGCAGATGACTAGCATTCTAGCATCTTTACAAAGAAAAATAAATAATCAACATGTAACCCGAAACACATACTAAAAAAGAAAAAATAAAAGTAGCAAACAAAACTGCGTTCATAGCGGTTGTACTCAATATATTTGAATCAGCATTAATGAAAGAAACCTAGATTCTGAAGCTAAAATGAATTTACAAGAGTTCTTTCAATACAAAAAGAGTGAAAATCTGACTATATAAAACTCAAAGGTGACTGACTGACATAGTGATCTATCAACGCACAGGCCAAAGCACTGGAGAGATCGGCCTGAAATTTTTCATGCAGGTAGACGTTATGACGGAGGCAATCGCTAAGAAAGGATTTTCTAGAATTCCCACGGGAACGGGAAAAAACGGGATTCTAAATTTTGCGCAGGCATAACCGCTGGTAGAAGCTAGTTATATATAAATTGTCATACAAATCAAATGTTACGCTCAAATTATGACTGACAATTCTTAAGTTGCAGTTTTTTTTGTCAACCTTGCATTCATGGTCGCTTTATGATTAACTGCTTTGTTGGCCACGTGGAACTGCGTTAAGAATGACATTTTTATCGTTTAGTTAATAACTTACAATACAATGTTCAAGGAATATTACACACGGATTTTACGAAGTGCTAAAGTGGTTGGTAAACCTCGAATCACGATTTGATATCTAAAATCTTAATGCTGGTAAAATATGTTCATGTGTGAAATGTAATCGAACTTGAAAGCCTTTTCTAGACATCTAGAGATATCTCAAACCTGTATTTTAAGTCAGGCCCATCAAAAGCCAGTAGAAATATTCTAGAAAAATCCTGTAAGTTCAAGAAACAAAGTGTCAAAGGTTCTATGTTTTTCTAATTCTCAAAGGTATAACTCACTTAGGAGCTCTCACAAGAAGGTAATCAGTCAACATGCAAGTACCAGACACAGTTTACCATTTAGTTAATTAATAGTCCATCATCATTATGAATCTTGGCACACGCTTCCATTCGAAGAACATCACTAAGAAAATAACACATTAAGAGACCATTACTCACCAAAAACAAATTATCTCGTCATATACTCATATTCAGAGCACCTGGCAGGTCAAAAAAAGCAAAAGCAATATAAAGTTCAATGATCGTGTTACCTGGTTTATTTTAAAGTTTTTTTCCATAATGAAAGTTGTAATAACATTGCTATTCATTCGTCACTTTATTTTTATTTTCGAGTTATGATCATAGTATATAATATATGATCATAGTATAGTATTAAATATAGTTCCTATCTCTTTTGTATTGGTACTGCATTAAGTCCCTTGAATCTCATCAAAACTCTTTTATTCTATCGCCTCCCATCTTTAGTGCCATTATGCTTAAGCAGTTAGTTGTCTTTATTTTCATTGGTCCCCGAAATTCCTCTGACCGATCATAATGTAGCTCTTTCATCATGATCATCATCATCAGCGCGCTCTTTGATTTCACAATATTTTTCATTTCTAACACACATGCAATCACATTCCAAATTATAAAATTGGTTTGAGTCAGCAAGGTTAAATAAAACTATGATCGAAAGCACTCATCCAATGCAATAAGCTTAATACAGACGATTAACTGCAATCACAAACAGAAGATTCAGCTCAAACCAATTTAGCAACACACATGCATGACGACACAGAACATGCAAATCCAGGCTTCAAACCAGTCGTGCCTTATGACCAAAACAAAACATAAACTAACCATGACCACGAGACTCAAGACAATTACAAAAGCGAAAACATATTACCCGGAGATGCAACCGTATCTTAACGGTTCGAGAAACGCGCTTGACACACTTTGAGTGCGTGAAATTTCGGCAGAATATTTACCTACAGATAGTATACATACAATGACTGATAAAAGGTGAAGGAAAACATCTTGAGGAAACCTGGACTATAAAGTCTGAAATCACCAACCCGCATTGAGCAAGCGTGATTGACGCTCAATCCTTCTCCGTGTGAGAGGAAGCCTATACCCAGCAGTGGGACAATAAAAAAGGCTATTAAAAAAAAAAGTATACATACATCCTCCACAGCTCTTGTGGTAATTGAGAAAAAGGATAATCTATTTAGACTAATATTCTGTACATCGTACATTAACTGTATAGTGTTGACTGGCTTAGTGAGCAGTGTCTCTAATTGTGTAAAGATTTATGTCTGACTTTTGTCTCACGTTGTATTCTTAGTCTCAACTTGGCTTTAAATCTAAATACTCCTCTTAGTTACCTCCTCAAATACTGTAACTACTTACAGTCGACTGAATATTGTCTACATTCTCGTCTCAGACATCAGTTAAACGATAGTGACGAGGCAAAAGGAGCTACTAGTCATCAAATTACTCATCGGAACCGATTTGATGTTTTAACCTTGAAGGACCGCTTTCTCAATGTTCATGTTTGTGGTTTGATCTGTCACTTTTTCTTTAATAAAATGCTACTTAACACCATCATTCAATTTGTAATTCTTATTTATATTTAGGACTGTCAGTTGACTGTTCACCCTTTTATTCGTCTTCTCTTGCGAAAACGAGCACTTTAAATAATTGCGTGTGCTCAATGCAAATATAGGAGCTTCTAATGGTTGAGACACAAGTGTAGAAAATCTGAGCCATGTCGTGACTCGTGAGTAAACCATACGTAGTTAATTTGCTTATCTAATTGGCCTACTCGAAATAAACACATGTTTGCGGTTACTTTGCCCTAAATGTGTTTTTATTTAAACAAATTGATTTCTTGGTCTGAATGTTCGTTTAATGTGTTGAGATTTGTGGCAATGGTTAAGCTGTGACTTTGAAATTTCCAAATGTTTAGAGTTTAATTATAGCTGTATGGTTTTTGATGTGAAGCTGCATATTAAGATCGAAAGATTATTTTGGTACGATCTCTTTAGTAAATTGGGGGTTAAACTCAGACATATACATGTGCAAACTCTACGGCATAAAAGTACAATACACTTATTCTAAAGGGCCTCAACTGGTCTTAATCTTACAAAAGAACAACAACCTCCTAACGAGTCCCCTTGTCGAAGCAAAGAATTAACAACATAAGGGCATTCACATCATCAATTGAGTAACATATGTCCGTAGCGTCCAACGGCGTGACAAATTGTCAGCTGACCCTTAACTTCTAAATTGGGAGTTAATAGTTTAATTCTTGCTTTAACAACATTCCCAATATTTTATACAGTTCCCTAACTATTGTTGGTTATGTTAGTTTTACTGTTATTGCTTGTTTTGGTAACGGGTTTATGGCAATTATTTCTAACTGTCAAGGGCATATTGCTTGAGACAGGAATACTGTTATTTCTATCAAAACATCTTCAAAAACCTCTTCAGTATAGCCTTCTATCGTATCATAACGATGTACAAAATGAATTTTTGCCTTACAGAATTGTGTCACGGATCACTTATTTCCTAATTTACCTATGTCCGTCTGTGTCGTGCCGGAAGCATGCGCTAAATTACAAGCGAAACGGACGCTACTTTTGCCTCTATACTCTTGTTTTCACCTGTGCTAGAAAATGCACCATCCATAGTAATAGATTCTAAAACTTTGTTTATGTCATTATTTTTAATAGCTAGATCAATGAGTAATACTGAATATAGGTCATCTTCACTGTTTACGATCATGGAATATCGGTAAAATTTTATCAAATCGCTTCACTTGAGTAGGTCCATACACTCACTTAAGTCAATAATAAAAACGATAATGATATGATATCGTAGTTTTAGGAATCCCTCTGTGTAGTTATCTGAAGTTGGTCTAAGTATTACCATTTCCTTCTTCAAGTATTTAAGTAAGTATATTATTATTTTTCCTCTTGAAGTACTATCTAGTCTTGTAGGTGTAGAAATATCTATATTTACTCATCATTCATTAAGTCTCTTGAAAATCAGCGTTAGGTTTCGTTATTAATTATTTCAAGAAAGCCTATCTTCATGTCTAGTTGCATCAACAACTTTACAGCCCCTTTTCCTTCACTATCATTATCATTGTAAATCATTTCTATTTGAACAACTATTAAATCTAAACAGTTTTGGTTCAAAATTAGTCAGGCATATCAAAAATTTCAATGTCATTTGTCGGTGTCGAGTTTTCTTTTAGCCTGTACAAATATCAGTCGCCTGCAATCTGACACTTTTGGTGAATATCGCATGACAACACTAACACTGTGTTTTTGTTATTATTTGCAGAATTTGCTATAGTCTGTGATATTACATGGCTTTTATGGTCACAAATTGTTACCGATGATTTATTATGTATTGGAGAAGGAAATATGCTTCGCCTACACCAAATGAAATTGGAATAAGGGCAGGAGGATGATAACTAACTTCTGGTGCAATGATCGCAAACACGACCGTTCTCATATCAGGCACTACCGTTTACATGGCAAAATGACCTTATACTACAAAATAAACTCTTACAATCTCTCTTCCTACAAGGAAAACTGTATTCACTTTGTTTTTTCCTTCCCATAACAATCCATCAACTTTCGACGTTCTAAAAAATCCTCTAAAACCCCATAATGAAGTTTGACTGTTACACTTCATTGCATAGTAAGTGACCTCCATTATTTTTTTCTCTATCACTCATTATCACATGTAGGTAAGTAGGTAACACTCCATTTGACAGGTAATTAAAATCTTGCTTGACATGTGAAGGTCGGTNGAAAAAACGGGATTCTAAATTTTGCGCAGGCATAACCGCTGGTAGAAGCTAGTTATATATAAATTGTCATACAAATCAAATGTTACGCTCAAATTATGACTGACAATTCTTAAGTTGCAGTTTTTTTTGTCAACCTTGCATTCATGGTCGCTTTATGATTAACTGCTTTGTTGGCCACGTGGAACTGCGTTAAGAATGACATTTTTATCGTTTAGTTAATAACTTACAATACAATGTTCAAGGAATATTACACACGGATTTTACGAAGTGCTAAAGTGGTTGGTAAACCTCGAATCACGATTTGATATCTAAAATCTTAATGCTGGTAAAATATGTTCATGTGTGAAATGTAATCGAACTTGAAAGCCTTTTCTAGACATCTAGAGATATCTCAAACCTGTATTTTAAGTCAGGCCCATCAAAAGCCAGTAGAAATATTCTAGAAAAATCCTGTAAGTTCAAGAAACAAAGTGTCAAAGGTTCTATGTTTTTCTAATTCTCAAAGGTATAACTCACTTAGGAGCTCTCACAAGAAGGTAATCAGTCAACATGCAAGTACCAGACACAGTTTACCATTTAGTTAATTAATAGTCCATCATCATTATGAATCTTGGCACACGCTTCCATTCGAAGAACATCACTAAGAAAATAACACATTAAGAGACCATTACTCACCAAAAACAAATTATCTCGTCATATACTCATATTCAGAGCACCTGGCAGGTCAAAAAAAGCAAAAGCAATATAAAGTTCAATGATCGTGTTACCTGGTTTATTTTAAAGTTTTTTTCCATAATGAAAGTTGTAATAACATTGCTATTCATTCGTCACTTTATTTTTATTTTCGAGTTATGATCATAGTATATAATATATGATCATAGTATAGTATTAAATATAGTTCCTATCTCTTTTGTATTGGTACTGCATTAAGTCCCTTGAATCTCATCAAAACTCTTTTATTCTATCGCCTCCCATCTTTAGTGCCATTATGCTTAAGCAGTTAGTTGTCTTTATTTTCATTGGTCCCCGAAATTCCTCTGACCGATCATAATGTAGCTCTTTCATCATGATCATCATCATCAGCGCGCTCTTTGATTTCACAATATTTTTCATTTCTAACACACATGCAATCACATTCCAAATTATAAAATTGGTTTGAGTCAGCAAGGTTAAATAAAACTATGATCGAAAGCACTCATCCAATGCAATAAGCTTAATACAGACGATTAACTGCAATCACAAACAGAAGATTCAGCTCAAACCAATTTAGCAACACACATGCATGACGACACAGAACATGCAAATCCAGGCTTCAAACCAGTCGTGCCTTATGACCAAAACAAAACATAAACTAACCATGACCACGAGACTCAAGACAATTACAAAAGCGAAAACATATTACCCGGAGATGCAACCGTATCTTAACGGTTCGAGAAACGCGCTTGACACACTTTGAGTGCGTGAAATTTCGGCAGAATATTTACCTACAGATAGTATACATACAATGACTGATAAAAGGTGAAGGAAAACATCTTGAGGAAACCTGGACTATAAAGTCTGAAATCACCAACCCGCATTGAGCAAGCGTGATTGACGCTCAATCCTTCTCCGTGTGAGAGGAAGCCTATACCCAGCAGTGGGACAATAAAAAAGGCTATTAAAAAAAAAAGTATACATACATCCTCCACAGCTCTTGTGGTAATTGAGAAAAAGGATAATCTATTTAGACTAATATTCTGTACATCGTACATTAACTGTATAGTGTTGACTGGCTTAGTGAGCAGTGTCTCTAATTGTGTAAAGATTTATGTCTGACTTTTGTCTCACGTTGTATTCTTAGTCTCAACTTGGCTTTAAATCTAAATACTCCTCTTAGTTACCTCCTCAAATACTGTAACTACTTACAGTCGACTGAATATTGTCTACATTCTCGTCTCAGACATCAGTTAAACGATAGTGACGAGGCAAAAGGAGCTACTAGTCATCAAATTACTCATCGGAACCGATTTGATGTTTTAACCTTGAAGGACCGCTTTCTCAATGTTCATGTTTGTGGTTTGATCTGTCACTTTTTCTTTAATAAAATGCTACTTAACACCATCATTCAATTTGTAATTCTTATTTATATTTAGGACTGTCAGTTGACTGTTCACCCTTTTATTCGTCTTCTCTTGCGAAAACGAGCACTTTAAATAATTGCGTGTGCTCAATGCAAATATAGGAGCTTCTAATGGTTGAGACACAAGTGTAGAAAATCTGAGCCATGTCGTGACTCGTGAGTAAACCATACGTAGTTAATTTGCTTATCTAATTGGCCTACTCGAAATAAACACATGTTTGCGGTTACTTTGCCCTAAATGTGTTTTTATTTAAACAAATTGATTTCTTGGTCTGAATGTTCGTTTAATGTGTTGAGATTTGTGGCAATGGTTAAGCTGTGACTTTGAAATTTCCAAATGTTTAGAGTTTAATTATAGCTGTATGGTTTTTGATGTGAAGCTGCATATTAAGATCGAAAGATTATTTTGGTACGATCTCTTTAGTAAATTGGGGGTTAAACTCAGACATATACATGTGCAAACTCTACGGCATAAAAGTACAATACACTTATTCTAAAGGGCCTCAACTGGTCTTAATCTTACAAAAGAACAACAACCTCCTAACGAGTCCCCTTGTCGAAGCAAAGAATTAACAACATAAGGGCATTCACATCATCAATTGAGTAACATATGTCCGTAGCGTCCAACGGCGTGACAAATTGTCAGCTGACCCTTAACTTCTAAATTGGGAGTTAATAGTTTAATTCTTGCTTTAACAACATTCCCAATATTTTATACAGTTCCCTAACTATTGTTGGTTATGTTAGTTTTACTGTTATTGCTTGTTTTGGTAACGGGTTTATGGCAATTATTTCTAACTGTCAAGGGCATATTGCTTGAGACAGGAATACTGTTATTTCTATCAAAACATCTTCAAAAACCTCTTCAGTATAGCCTTCTATCGTATCATAACGATGTACAAAATGAATTTTTGCCTTACAGAATTGTGTCACGGATCACTTATTTCCTAATTTACCTATGTCCGTCTGTGTCGTGCCGGAAGCATGCGCTAAATTACAAGCGAAACGGACGCTACTTTTGCCTCTATACTCTTGTTTTCACCTGTGCTAGAAAATGCACCATCCATAGTAATAGATTCTAAAACTTTGTTTATGTCATTATTTTTAATAGCTAGATCAATGAGTAATACTGAATATAGGTCATCTTCACTGTTTACGATCATGGAATATCGGTAAAATTTTATCAAATCGCTTCACTTGAGTAGGTCCATACACTCACTTAAGTCAATAATAAAAACGATAATGATATGATATCGTAGTTTTAGGAATCCCTCTGTGTAGTTATCTGAAGTTGGTCTAAGTATTACCATTTCCTTCTTCAAGTATTTAAGTAAGTATATTATTATTTTTCCTCTTGAAGTACTATCTAGTCTTGTAGGTGTAGAAATATCTATATTTACTCATCATTCATTAAGTCTCTTGAAAATCAGCGTTAGGTTTCGTTATTAATTATTTCAAGAAAGCCTATCTTCATGTCTAGTTGCATCAACAACTTTACAGCCCCTTTTCCTTCACTATCATTATCATTGTAAATCATTTCTATTTGAACAACTATTAAATCTAAACAGTTTTGGTTCAAAATTAGTCAGGCATATCAAAAATTTCAATGTCATTTGTCGGTGTCGAGTTTTCTTTTAGCCTGTACAAATATCAGTCGCCTGCAATCTGACACTTTTGGTGAATATCGCATGACAACACTAACACTGTGTTTTTGTTATTATTTGCAGAATTTGCTATAGTCTGTGATATTACATGGCTTTTATGGTCACAAATTGTTACCGATGATTTATTATGTATTGGAGAAGGAAATATGCTTCGCCTACACCAAATGAAATTGGAATAAGGGCAGGAGGATGATAACTAACTTCTGGTGCAATGATCGCAAACACGACCGTTCTCATATCAGGCACTACCGTTTACATGGCAAAATGACCTTATACTACAAAATAAACTCTTACAATCTCTCTTCCTACAAGGAAAACTGTATTCACTTTGTTTTTTCCTTCCCATAACAATCCATCAACTTTCGACGTTCTAAAAAATCCTCTAAAACCCCATAATGAAGTTTGACTGTTACACTTCATTGCATAGTAAGTGACCTCCATTATTTTTTTCTCTATCACTCATTATCACATGTAGGTAAGTAGGTAACACTCCATTTGACAGGTAATTAAAATCTTGCTTGACATGTGAAGGTCGGTGGTACAGACAACAGCACATCAAGTTACCACAATCTGTCAAATTTCTGCAATCGATTATCAACCTTATCATAATGGAGGTAGGTTAATGTTCGATTGGTAAAATTTTACAGATTCGTCTACGTTGACCTGCTGTCGTCTGTACTATCTACTCTTGTACTTAGGTATTGTATAGAGATCTTATGCAAATGTATTGTCAACATTGAATTTGCTTATCAGAATTAATATGGTACATATAACCAGTGATAGTCAAATAGATGAAGATGTGAAAAATAGTGACATGAAAGTCGACAAAGTACCACATAATATGCCCAATACTGGTATTAGGACAGATATAGTTGAAACAGTGCCAAATCAAATCATTGGAGACTTCATTCAAATCGAGTTTTGCAACACAAAAATAATATTTATTCAAGTTCTAAAGAAATCTCTCTCCCAAACAGGCATGTAATGAAACTATACATAAATCTCATCAACGCTGCATAAGACGCAAAAATTTGGAAATTAATAATGCAATGCATGCCTAATACCGATAACCAATACCAATCTCATGAATTAAATATTATCGCAGTATTTAATGAGACTCTAGCCACAAATTAAATGCTACACGTCTCTAATTTCATCATTCGTCTTCTTCAATGTCCAAACACAATTTGTAAGTATAGTTTGACAAGCATTCTTTATTTCTACAAAGTCGTCAGTCATTATAAGCACAATACTCTTTGTTCAAGTCTTCATTTACATAATCCTGAGAATGAAAGAGCTTGTTTATCTTCACTTCTATTGCTATTTCAAGATAAGTATCAGGATGTTCTTGTACTTAAAATGTGTTAGAATGTATTCTATAAATAGGTTGGCTATATCTATCACACGTGTCAAAGACACTTGTATTCTCACCATTCATAAAATAAACTCATCTGTGCTCATGTTCGATCTCAACTTTAGTCTTGAATATTAAACAAAAGTCTAATTTGCCAGATCTTAGGTCGAAATTGCTGAATGAGGCTCAAAACAACTCAGTTCGATATCTTCGCAAGCATATTCATGGCAAAACATTGTCAAGATAATAATATCGACGTAATGAGAGAAACATGCAAAGATAAGAATCATTAGATAAATCTTACACCAAGATCTGCCCAGCAACAATGAGAAACTAAAACAAAGTAACACACAACTTTGTTCCAAATAGGAGATTCATCCGCCCATAGGATGCCTTACCATGTGCAATATCCTTCGTTTTGTTTGCGCAAATGTACTAGAACTTAGATTACGATCGATCGTTAGCATTTCTTGGTACATTGCTTTTATGTTCTCCTGCATTTTAATACTTACCTCTAAGTCTTCATAATGTGAGTGCAGTAAATCCAGATTTAGTTCAAGTGTTAGTTATGGTTCTACTGAAGTTAATGACTTCATTTCTTGGATTTGATAGCTTTGTTTGAGAATTAATGGATGAAGTCACCACGTAGGACGTAGGTGATTTAAAATGTTCTTTATGTCATGCATTTGGATTTTAAGCGTTTTATTGGAACAAGGAAATGTCGTATATGCATAATAATATGTCTAACTTATTTGATATATAAATTAAACGTTCCAAAAGCGTTTCAAATTCTTTCAGAATTAGGACGCACGCTAGATGTAAAATATTTCACACTGAATCAGTATCTTAATGACTACCGCCCGATCACTCCTTTGACTTGGAATGCTTTTCATCTGTGTGTAATTGTGTATCGTAACGGTATTAAAATCGTGACTGGTCGTTAAACTTGCGCTTACATCTTGTTTGGCCAAGAATTTTGCTTTAACAAGCCTCATTGTAACTGATTACTAAAGAAACAAAAAACAGACGCAAAAACAAATTAAAAGAACATTCGAAGGAAACATAAACGGGTGAACGACAAAAGGTCGAAACAGTAAACAATAAACCGTCCAAGGGACTAGAAACGGCAAAAAGGGCAAAAGACCAGCATACGGAGTTATTGGGCACAACTGCATAGCATAACAACCATTCATAACGGCGAGGAAACGAGACGAAGTGGCGTATAGGAGAAAACACGCGCATGCCTGAGAGAGCGAGGGAGATTGCATTCCAAATACGAGCGCAAAGTCCGGCGGCCGCAGCCCCGCCGCTCACTGACTCCCGCGCAGCGCTGCGACGCGGCCGCGCGCGCACACGCACATCGCCCGCTCTCGTCACATCTCGCCAACATTTCGACAATTTCGTAACCGAATCGATGATCAGTTCCGGTGATGTCATTATAAATAAAAGTATAGTGTTATGTTCAAGATATCAATGGTGTTCCTATAGTGAAGTGTTTTGTGTGTAGAGTGCACCAGACTGTGAAGGAGAAGACGCCGAGGATACTTTCACTGGACTGAAAGTTTTAAAACATTCTTACGGAGAACTTCTTTAAAAGGGACTTGACCTTAACTCGATGAAAAGGTAAATATTGCTGACGTTTGCGATGGGCCCGAAGCGAAACCTGTTACTGACTGATCGATAGATAAACTTAACGGTAGATAGATTTGATTGAGATAACATTTTCAAAACTTCTGCAGGGTTTGAAGTAACTTTCACACATACTTATAAAAACTAAGTTAATATGATCAGTGCTCACACAAGTTTCTAATAAATTCTAATGCAAAGAATATTCAGCAGATCAATTAATAGTCCACAAAAACTAGCCGACTAATTATAGCAAAATTGGTATTGTTATTCATGAGAACATAATATTTTCTCCGTATCATAATCTCGTTATCTCGCAAAGATATCTCAGCTCAGTTTCTGCCATCTCCTGCGTGCGTTAGATAAAGAATGTTGAGAAAGAATGTATTTCAGAGAACGTCACGGAAAAATATTTTCAGCCAAAATTTATATCTTTATGTATATTTAAAATTAAAAAACCCGTACTTTTTTGCCAAAAAAAAAACAAATCTTAGATAGACAACAAATCGCGATCTCTCTCATCGATAAAGAAGTTAAAGACCTGCGGACGCAACCAAATTCGAAACAGGTTTTAGAATTACATATCATTAAATAAGTCTGACTCTAGACTTGAATATGGTGAGAAAAAAAAACTCCAAAAAGAATTCTTTCCAACAAAATATTCGATGGATTTAATCAAGGCCTTTGATAGAGTTGCACGTACGATCTTTCGTGAGTGTAAAACGTCGATAGGTCGCAATTAAAAAAACCGGCCAAGTGCGAGTTGGACTCGCGCGCGAAGGGTTCCGTACCAAGCTGTAGTTCCACGCTTGAGTAACAGATGGCGTTGTATTCAAATTGCACTGTCTTTATAATTTATTGTATGGGGACCCCCCTTAATATATAACTTTTTTTAATTTTTAGTATTTGTTGTTATAGCGGCAACGAAAATACATCATTTGTGAAAATTTCAGCTTTCTAGCTATCACGGTTAATGAGATACAGCGTGGAGACAGACAGACAGACAGACAGACAGACAACGAAGTCTTAGTAATAGGGTTCCGTTTTTACCCTTTGGGTACGGAACCCTAATTATCTAATAGTTTATTGGACATTGCGTGATTGCACACAACGCACGTTTAAACAATTATTTTCTACTAATACCGTTTGGTTCCTCATTAAACACTTTTATTTTCTAAGTGAACGTACTTATAACATTATGTCATTCTTCATAAGCATTAAGTTGGTAACGGTTTACGCGAAATCGTTCAAGCGTAGAAGTTATTACTATCAGTTCTCAAAGGGAATATTTCAAAGAAAGAAAGAGAAATACTTAAAATACTACTTATGGAAATATCTAAACTTACAATTGCACTATCTATTTCTTTCACCACTCTTCTAGTTTTGCTTGATAGACTTCCATCGCAATATTTGATGATTGTATATTATTAATAATGACTGAATCACTGCGGGAGGTCACAAATTAATAAGGTTTAACCGCTGTCCAAATTCGTACATTTAATTTTATGACCAAAATAGATTCGAAACATTAACATTATGATCTACTTTTATCCTATAATGCTTATCTTTCAGTATTCCTATGACCGTAAACAAATAATTATTGACTGTAACAGATGTGTTCGTATGTAAATATATTTTAGTACATCTTCTTAAGTCGTTCCGTATTATTATTTTTACTAACTTTGATAAATGGCGTATTAGGGCTAATCAAGGGAAATCTGTGCATGTTACCTTTACTCTGAGAAGACGGTCTTGTCCCCCAATAAGAATATACAACGAGGAAGTTCCTCAGGCTGAAGACGCCAAATACTTGGGTATGCATCTTGATAAAAGACTCACCTGGAGAAAGCATATCTGGACCAAGCGTAAACAGCTGGACATGAAGGTCAGATCGATGTACTGGTTGATAGGCCGCAATTCGAACCTCTCTAACGAAAGCAAGATAGCTATTTACAAGACTATCCTTAAACCCATCTGGACGTATGGAATTCAGCTGTGGGGCACTGCTAGTAATAGCAACATAGAGATTCTCGAAAGATTCCAAAGCAAGACATTGAGAACCATGCTAGACATCCCCTACTACGTAAGCAACAAATATATACACGAGGATCTAAAAATTGCCACCGTCAAACAAGAGATTGCTAGATACAGCGAAAGCTATCAGACGAGAATATCAACTCACGTCAACGAGCTGGCATCAAAACTAGTTGGTACAGGAAGTATCACACACTCCAGATTGAAACGGCATAGTGTCCATTCACTTGCCGTGAGATTTGGAGATACCAGATGAAAGGGATTCACAAGGAATTTCTTCTGCTGCTGACAAGACAGAAATCAAGACACCCCATCTGAATGGCTCATTGTGTTGACACAGATTGCCAAGTTACAGAATAAATATAAAAAAAATAAAAAAAAACCGGCCAAGTGCGAGTTGGACTTGCGCATGAAGGGTTCCGTACCCCATCCCCTTATNGTATCTGACCTCCACATAGTTACGCGGTCAACCCGATACCCCTTGGTAAGACTGGTATTGATAACTAGCTTCTGCCAGCGACTTCGTTCGCGAATCATGTCGCTTATGCCAGCGACAGTGCGTTTTCCCAACATTTCCCTTCACTGCTCTGCTCCTATTGATTGTAGCGTGATGAAAACTATACTATAACCCGCTCAGGAGTATGAGTAATAATTTTACCAAGTTTCGTTAAAATCCGTCGAGTAGTTTTTGTTCTTATAACGGTTATACAGACAGACAGACAGACAGACAGACAGACGGACAGACAGACGGACAGACAGACAGACAACGAAGTCTTAGTAATAGGGTTCCGTTTTACCCTTTGGGTACGGAACCCTAAAAAAAAAAACTAACTTTGACTCAGTACAAAATAACATACACGAAATCGCGTTGACTGTTTTGCGAACGTGATTTGATTTAACAACTCATAACAAATCCATTACTGATTCATTACCATTAATAGCAAATATTTTCCGTATGACAATAACACTATTAATACCGACTTAAAAAGGTCAAACAGTGAAACCTAGTCGTCACAATTCTGACACAGTTTGCCGTACTTCGTGGTCTACCTCAAGACTTTCGTCTATAGCTTCACAATGACTAAGTTTAATAGACCATAAGTGGTTTATGAGATATTAAGCAATGTAGGTTTGTGTAGCATTCAACGGTTTAGTGTCTGCATGAAATTCATCAGAGTTATTAATATCAAGTGCTCCGTTTTACATTGCTGTTTCCTCATTTCTTGATATAAGATCATTTATTGTTTCTATTAGTTTAAGTATTGGTGAACCTAGTTTCTTCGGCACCTCAAAATCTATTCATATTATTGATGCCTGTAACTTAAATTGTTTAATAGTTTGTAACTGCTAAAAGCAAAGATTCCCTAATTATTGTGAAAGTCTAAATGATGATAAAAATTGTTTTTGAAGCGTGAATTAGTGATATTAGATAATGCCTTTTTAGGCTTGGTAAATCTGACAATTATATGTAGACTTTCAGTTCTACAAGGTACCTATAGCAAAACCACAGTGGTGCCTTTGGCTCATCACCTAAATCAACTTTCTTCAGCTATGGTTATTTAATCAATGAAGCATCAGTAACTGTGTGAACATTGATTAAAAGTTCTGAGGTCACACGGGAAGTGGCACGAACACTCACATCCGTTCTAACTTGTGATAAGTGCTCTTCAAACTTTAAAAAGTTCTTACGATTATTTTAATCTTTAATACGTTGAAGACTGTTGCGTGGTTTGTTATTTTTAATTAACTTATTACCGAATAGGAAGGCATAACTCCTAATTTAATTGAATTGATTTTAATGATAAGGATAATAAATTGTGTTTGCTATTGTTTCGCTAATTGCATGTATTTGATGCTTTTGTTATTTTATTTTAATGCAATTAGTTTCTTTTGTTTCTCATTTTTGGATGTAACAAAGTTCCTCATTACATCGTTTCGTACATTTTTGATACTGATTTTCCTCGTGCGTCGTTAATCAAAAATCTATATTGATTTTACAAATTTCTTAACTGTGGTATTTTTCTCTCTATTTTCATTCAATATCAATCAAACTTTCTATCGTAGCTATTTAATAAAGTCCCTTCACTCATCAGCCATCAGTTACATTATCATCAGTCTCGAATATGTCGGTTCCGATATTACTGTCTGGTGCCTGACCTCTGATCTCCAACGGAAACGGTTCGATACAAAAAGATGGGGTGCCCTATTCTTGGAAATAGAATCTTCAAACTTTGACAAGTGAAATGTTCTGTCACAATGGGAGAGAAAATTTGGACAAGGTATTTTTAGTCGAAGTAGATTAGGGGTATATTTTTTTAACTGCAAAGCACAAATTTTTAGCTGCTGAAGAATTTATTTCTTGTTTAAACGAGCCAATGCCAAGAATTACTGGACAGAATAATTTTGAAAAATTTATTTTGAAAAACGTTACTTATTGAGGAACACTATAGGCAATATGGGCTACTTTTGGTCCGGATCCGTGGAGTAGTCTCCAAATGACGCGGGTGAAACCGCTGGCCGAAGCTAATCCCAGTTATGTCCAAACTAAAACTCAAAAGTCGTTCTGTGGTTCAGTGGTTTAGTGGTTAGGCGTAATTGATTTGTAAACGTCTAAACAAAGTACTTACTAACTTTCACATTGTGTAGCTCTTGTGAAATTATGTTTATCAATGAAGTTCTCATTTCCTTCTTATCAATGTGGAATGCACTATCTGGATGGTTATGAAGTATACATGATGCTTCAGAAATACTCATAATTTTAATAGGTTTTACGAGTCTATTTGCGGAAATATGTATTTCTAGATAGGTCCGTTTAATGAAGTGCATCCCTCATTGAACAGTGGGCAGTTAAAAGTTTGTAATCTGGGATGAAAGTAGCACCTTTATTTATATCCATTTGGCATAATACACTAGCGACCCGGCCCGGCTTTGTACGGGTATAAGTTATATCCATACCTTTCTCATAAATCCCTTTATCTTTTGATGAAAACTATATGACAATCTGTTTAGTACTTTCTGAGTTACTCACGAACTTATAGACGTGATGATTTGTATCATAATACATAGTGATAAGTTAATAAGGAAATTGTACATCCACCACTCAAGACCACACACATAAAACAAACGAGAAAATGTAAATTTTCTCGTTTGTTTTATAACATAGGAACCTGTCGGTTAAGTAAGCAAATATTTTCACTGTAATGTAATATGGACAAACTTATCAATGTACAGTTTAAGGTATTTATTTAAGTAGTACTTGTCACGGCATTACGGATTGCGCAACTAATGGCAGGAGAAAGCCAGTGTTGTGCCGCGCGAATATCGATGAATGATGGGACATAGTTTTTCAAATTTAAATGTACCTACATAAGAGTTTTTTTTAACCATTACATAATTAGGAATGTGTGGGTAGTGGTTTAATTAATTAATATTGTGTGAGATATATCAATTAATTATTTGGTAGTAGGTGGCGGCTAGGTGTTAGGTAATTACTTTTTTACGATATGATAAATTGTTGAATTTATAAAGACGGAAATCTCAACACAAGTTAAATAAAAACTGTATTTATTTCGTCAGAAACTTTTTTCTCAAAATATGTAAGTCAGTGGCACTTCTATACTAATATTATAAAGCTGAAGAGTTTGTTTGTTTGAACGCGCTAATCTCAGGAACTAATGGTCCGATTTGAAAAATTATTTCAGTGTTAGCCCATTTATCGAGGAAGGCTATAGGCTACTTTTTATCGGGGTGCGCTGAGTAGTTCCCACGGGACGTGGGTGAAACCGCTGGCAGAAGCTAGTCTTTTGTATAAATTAAAATTACATTTGCACACTTTATCGTTAACTCCGCCTCTAGCTAAAGTGTAAGTGGCACGGAAACAACTATTCATCTATTATCTTTTACTATTATATTATAATAACGTCTCACTGAAACACAAACCCACATACTAGACCATTAGATTTATGTTATCGATTGCAGCCGGATGCCCATTGTGAGTTTATTTATGAATTAATCGATATATTAAAGTGTCGATAGTTATCAAACACTACAGCTTTTCGCTAATAGTGTTACTAAAACTGTTACTTCAGTAATATTTTAATTAAATGGGTTTATTTGCATGTATGTGTGCAAATATTTATTCAATAGTAAGTATCTCTTTTTGTCAGCAAATATAGTCTGCAGACGAGTAGAAAATATTAATTTCGTGTTGTAATCTATACTTATATTATACAGAGGAAAACTTTGTTTGTTTGTTTGGTTGTAATGAATAGGCTCAAAAACTACTGGACCGATTTTAAAAATTCTTTCACCATTCGAAAGCTACATTATCCACGAGTGACATAGGCTATATTTTATCCGGGTACGGACAGTAATTCCCACGGGATGCGAGTGAAACCGCGGGAAAACGGCTAGTTATATATAATTAATTTATTATTTAGACACGCTGCAGCTTCTTTTAGTTATCAATCTTTTAGTTATCACGTTTTAGTTATCATCATTTAATAATCCACTTTGATGCACTATTTAGTAGTATTTAGTATTGATTGTCTGTGAAATTCCTTCCTGATCTTAAAGATCTGTTCTTAAATTTCCTAAAATTCTCATCTTTGAGAGCCACTTACACTGCAGTGTAAAAACATTCATACAAACTTTTTTTTCTTAAAATCCTTAATGTCAAGTGTTAGTCATTACTACTAACCTAACCTTAATGTTTATAAAAACGGTTAAAGTTCAAACACTTATGGACGTGTAAAACAAGGAAATGTCAGTCATTTTGTGTAACATTAATCTTTCTTCGAGTTAGCGTTAATAATTCTCAAACAAGCCCTTTTGGAATTCTCACCACGTGTTGACTTCTAAACATGTGTTTTACAATATTCTGAGGAAGTTATTGTTTTTTGGTGTGAAGAAAACGGTTTTTTTCGATGTCATTTGCGGAGCTTGAAATATGGTTGGGTTTTGTCATATTTAAAGATTTCTTTGTGAATAAGCCGATTCGCCCGTTTCTGGTCACGTTTTATGTATCCCAAATAGAACCTTTAGGTATGTACAGACAACAGCAGGTCAACGTATACGAATCTGTTAAATACCAATCGAACATTAACCTACCTCCATTGTGACAAGGTTGAAAATCTATTGCAGAAATTTGTCAGATTGTGGTAACTTGGTGTGCTGTCGTCTGTACCAAATTATGTAATAATTAAGTAATGTGTAATAAGTTTGATTACATTATTTTTGAATATAGGTATTCACTATAATTATCATATTCTTGGAAATGTAGGAACGTTATTTTGTAAACAGTATGATAACCTCACAAATACAAACAACGTGACCTCTCACGGTCAAATGATGACAAATGTTTTGTCTCTTGGAGGTCAACGCTTGACTTGCTATAATCCATTGAATATAACACAAATTAATAACTGAAAATAAAATAATAACTAACTGTTTAATTAAATTGTAAAGTTTTTCATATAATTTTACATAAAACATAAGAAACATGGCTACATTTACCTAATTTTACAAACAATGCGCACAACTCAATTTAGAGCACGAAAATAAATGACAAACGAACAAACACTCCCATTTCCCACATTACGGCGACATCAATAGAAGCGTCAGAAAGCTGCATTCCTACCACATCCGTGCTATTGTTGGACCAAACATTCGTCAATGGCCGCCAACATAGACCAATTAACGGCACAGTACTGTTGAGGCTAATTAACTTTGTATTTTTGAACTTAGCTGTAAGTATTTTCACACCTTTTTTTTATCGATGGGAAATCATCAGATGACGCCTCCCGATGTGGGTGACAGCGTGAGTGAGTGTAAGACTTTTACTGACTAAAAACACACCACGTTCCTTTAGTTTTTGGACACCTCAGTCACCTCAAGTAGTGTTTGGCTAATAATAATTGACACAATAGTAGCCGGTTTGTTACAAGCAAAACTTCTCAACAAGATCTGTATGAATAAGTGCGCAGAGAGTCATCTAACCACGTTCAATTTTCAAAGTAACCCGATGTAGGTACTTGGGCCTGAATCGTGTACAGTTTAGAGTATTGTTGAACACCATTTCCCTACTGCTGCGGTGTTGTTCGAAAGAGTTACCGTAACCCTGGTAAACAAAGGGCTCCAGAAGGAACACGGTGGGTTTTTGTCAGTAAGAGTCTGACACTCCCTCACGCTGCACCCACAGTGGAACCATTTGATGATTTCCCACCAAAAAGGAACCATCTAATTTCATTAATTCTAAGTGAAATTAAGTTTAGTCGTACGTTGGTCTTTATAACCAACTTGGCCGAATTGGCACGTGGTTTTTCTAAGTTGGCGGGGCTATTGTCTTCGAGTCGTGATCATCGCACGCTTCACTAATATGATTTATCTACCGATTGTTTTAAAGTTCAAGAACAAAGCATCAGGTTGATAATTATGGTTAAAGCCATATTAGTAGAACTTAAATCATTTTAAAGGTAGGTACTTGAAGTAGCTTTTGTAGCCTCCTTAATCTTTATGTATGATGGTAGTTCGGAGAATTTGTTCCACCATTTCTTCTTCCCAGCTAAAACACATAGGAAGTGGTGAAGGGCAGGCATTTTTGGGGGCTGTCTTTTGTAAACTTGACTTTCATAAAGTGCTGATTTTCAGCCTACTTTAAATAAATGAATTAAAGAATGAAGTGAAAATTCAATGAATGCCAAAAATGATGCCTAGCAACGCCCAATTACCGTATTCATAGTCCCAAAAAACTCACTACTAACATATGTATAACTCCTAATTCAATACAATACATAAAATCTCCCACACTATGACGAGTATCACACATTATGACGTACTACAATAAGATATATTCCCATTTAGAAGGTTCATACGTCAGAGCCATTAATTATGTTAATTAATGTCCCTAGACAATGGTTGGGCGAAAGTGCCTGAGCGACCACACGGATGCGTGCGCGCATATGTCCGCCATATTACAATCCTGTCTGGGTTATTGACAAGGATGTTTATATTTAGTACATTATTCTACATATCTATGAATATAATTTTCGCCCTTTTATAAACTGGCTAGTCAGGCTGTTAATTTGTCATTATTTCTAGAAACATATATTATTTAGACTATTTACTTTCTCTTATGTATTGTTTACCTTAGAACACCTTTTCAAAATTATAAAAGTGCCAGAAATAATTTACTTAGCTTTTAAACAGACAAAAAAATATTGGTCTGAAAAATATTTCATTAGGTATGCGAGACATTGCTTAATATGTATATGGGTATAGCATGGGCATTAAATTAGAACCTATGAAAAATATAACTCAATATTCTTTACGGGCGGTAGTAAAGAATATTGAGTTACAGTTACGACACGTCGTATTCATAAGAAAAGTCTAATAACCCTAATAATAGAAATTCATAGGTCAATAAAATAGCACTAAATATAATAATTTCGTGCAGCGGAAGCGTAAATCAATAACAACAAACCCCGCATGAAGCGTAATAAATGACAACAGTAAGAAAATATACCGAAGTATAAGTAAAGACGTGTACCTCGTGAAAATTCAACAAATAGTCCAAACTACAGTCTTTTGAACTTTGCTCAACTTCAACGAATTTTCAGCTTTTTCCCAACCATATCGACTTCCAGTCTAACCAAATGCAGCTGAGTACCAGTTTTTGTAGGCAGCGTTTACCTATCTGACCTAATCAACCCATTTTTAAGAATGAAGTCTTCTGAATTTAGAATTTTATTTTATAATCTAGAAAAAAAATTGAATATTCTTAAACATATTATTGTCAGCATAATTTTCACTATGGTTTTCAGTGCGTTACTGACTACTGTACTGTACAGAGTATGTGACTATGCTAATCCCTACTTTCCATCCTTGTCTCTTACAAGCCAAATTATCCTGTAATTCACTAGTGCACAGTATTTCAACAGCAGTTTTTCTCAGACTTGAACTTCTGTTTTCATCTACACAGTGGTTCAACTCTCTGATAGCGAGGGTCAGTTAACTCAAGCTAATAATAAACTAGTGTAGTGATGTGCTATATTTACCATTTACCGATAGGGGAAGCGTTTGCTCTTTGAAATTCGACTCACTTACGGGATAATATTTGTTTTGTACTGGGGATGTGGAAAGTACCCGCAGATGGCGATGTTTGTACAACTTTTGAATGAATTTTAGCTAAGGATTTGAGGTATTTGTTCTAGTAATATAATGAGAGCTCTAATTATTTTTCGAGAGGTTTCAAATACCTAGGTATATTATAACCATGTTACAGGGGATGATTGCCAGAAATCCGGGGTCTGCCTATGACTGACTGTTGCATACATGGAAACTCCAACATAAGCTAGTAAACTACCCATAATTTTAAATTCAATCCTACTGAAAGCAACAAAACTAAAGAAGGAAATACTCATAAAAATATAAGTCTTCAAATATAAGGTATATTTATAACTAAATCAAAACTAAGCTTTATTTACATTAAAAATACAAAACTTAAAACTGTATTAAAATCTTCAATATATACATATAAAAATCAAAGTCCTAACTCATTTACTGACTCATCAATGCAGGGCCAAAACCGTGAAACTATAAAGCTGAAATTTTGCACAGAGGTTCATCTTAAGACTCTCACGCGAGATATTAAAGAATTTCCCGAAATTCCGAAGGAAAAAACCGGGATTTTAAGTTTTACACGGACGAAGCCGCTGGCAGAAGCTAGTAGTCTATAGTCTTCAAATTAGGAAATACCTCCCTTACTTATCTAGAGCTCGTGGGTAAGTCAAAACCGCGCGGATCGATCGATCATAAGGTTAAGCAACGCTTGGCGCGGTCGGTCCGTGGACGGGTGACCATCTTTTCATAACGAGTTCTCCCGTGTTTCAGAAGGCACGATAAACAGTGGGTCCCGGCTGTCATTTGGACATCTTTGGCAGTCGTTACGGGTAGTCAGAAGCCAGAAAGTCTGACACCAGTCTTACCATAGGGGTGCTAGTTTCTCAGGTAATTGGGTTGTGGAGGTCAGTCAGGCAGTCGCTCCATGTAAAACACTGGTTCTCAGCCGACCCCAAAAATAGTTGGGAAAAGGCTAGGCAGATGATGACCTTCTTTACTTATCTAGATAATACAAATCAGTGCAAACACCTATCCACTCATTATCAAAAGTGACGTTATTGTGTTATTACCTTCTATCGATAAAAACGTATAATTGACATTTTATCGATAACAAAGTATACATGTATGTGTAAGTAAACAAAACATATAATGTAAGGCTTTTATAATAATATTGTTTCAGTCTGTGTAGCATACTGTAATAGCGTGGAGTGATATTGTGTAAAAGTGCATTGTGAATTTGTTATTCTTGAGTTAAAAATGTTGAAGGATTTCTTTCAGAAATTAAGTGGGCAGGTAATGTTCTTTATATGTTATAGTAATTGAGATTGTAATACTTAAAGATTGAGGAAGGATTTGATATATGAACAGAATCATAACCCTCCTTTTCGCTTCGCCCTAGTCGCGTAAAACGGTTATGAACTGCTCCATATATGTATTTTTTTATTTCATAACTCTCATTGTCTTGGTCTCCTAAAAGTGTCTGACATAGAAAATTGACATTAATTTGCTGATTGTTGATAATTGTGATATTATTATTTCTTGTGTTCATTTAATTAATGTTAATTTGATCATCATGATCAAATTACTGATCAAGAAATACTTAGAATTTCAAATTCCTTATACTCACTTCACCATTTTTTTTATTCAGCCTATAATGTCTTACTGTTGGGCAAAGGCCTACCTACTGCTACAAATGTGAATTATTTAATTGCTGTGTATAATTAATGCAACTTAGTGTCTTTCGACTTCAGTCTACAATCTAGACAATGTTATTAAACCGTCAATGGGTAACAAGTAACAATCGATGATTGTTTTACTTCGTAAAGCGTCGCACATCTGTTTTCAGTAATAAACCTCATTTATAAATTAACTAAGTAATAAGTTATTGAACTGAAACCCTAATAGGTATCTAACATATTTAATTTTAATAGGTACCTACTACTCTTAGGTGGTATCCGTTCAAAATAACATCTTTGGAATAACTTTTTGTTAACTTATAAACCTACTACTACTGAATTATAAAAAAAAAAACCGTACAAGTGTGAGTCGGACTCACACACGGAGAGTTCTGTACAATTTTCCATAAAACAAGCAAAAATAATCACGTTTGCTGTATGGGAGCCCACTAAAATTGTTTTCAGTATTAGTTATTATAGCGGCAACATTGATTAGATACTATGAAACAATAAATAAAACAACTTTGTAACCTTCACGGTGCATGGAGATACAGTCTGCCGTCAGACGGACAGCGAAATCTTAAAAATAGTGTCCCGTTTTTCCCTTCGGCTGTTTATTTTGCCACCGACTTCTAGAGCCATGTGAAAAGTTTTATTTTATCCCTTTCAGGGTTTTTTTTAAATCTGTGAACATACATAAAAAAAACCGGTAAAGTGCGAGTTGGACTCGCGCACGAAGGGTTCCGTACCATTATTGTAAGGGGACCCCCCTTAATATTTCATTTTTTTTATTTAAGGGAAATACATAATTTGTGAAAATTGCAGCTTTCTAGCTATCACGGCTTATGAGATAAAGCCTGGAGACAGACAGACGGACGTCGGACAGCGAAATCTTAGAAATAGTGTCCCGTTTTACTCTTTGGATACGGAACCCTAAAAAAAAATAACAGTGAACTAAATCACAGATCAAGTTTGACAAGAGCAGTAACGAGTATTAAGCCTAAGGAAAGAATGCCTGTCTTGACAATACCCGATAAAAATGCCATACAATGTAGTTCAAAGAAAGTGACCACAAAAAACAATGTTCGTTAGTATGTGTGTATGTATGTAAGTAGATCATTATGTGGTATTTAGAACTATGAATGTCGTTAGTAATTTTTTGTTAGTATGTTTTGAATTTTTAATAGACTGGTATTAAGAAAGTGAAATCTCTTATTTATTGTGTCGGTTACTTAGTATTTTTGAGTTTCAAGAAGTATTTTTGGTACTAATAGTGCATTTCTATTATCGATCTATCCATCTATCGTTTTGACATTAGCTCTTTATGAATGACGTCAAATTTCAATCTCTATCGTAAATCAATAGATAGATCGTGTTTAGAAATCCACCATAAAAGATTTTCCCAAACTATTATAGTGAGAAAACTGTTTAATGATTTTATTTTTAAGTTGACATTATCGTATGTACCACAGTGATACAGCAGAAGGAAAGTTATTTTGATTGTGGACAAAAGTATAGGGAAAAACACTTTTAATTATTATGCAATTTCCTCAAAAATTTGCATAATTATGCTATCAATATCCTTATTCACAATAATAACTTAACAATCAATACTATGAATAATGTTTAGATGATTCATTTTATTTTTGGTATTTATCGTAATCAGTAATTATTGTCATTTAAACGTCATAATTATCGTCTATATCCGCACTATTTTTGACAACGATAATGACAGATAAACCTTATACATGCCAAAAATATTTTATCATTAAATATATCTTGTTTGCATAATAGGATTTTTTGATATGCTTACTCATATTTAAAACTAGCTTCTGCCAGCGGTTTCATCCGCGTCCCGTGGGAACTACTCGGCGCATCCGGATAAAAAGTAGCCTATAGCCTTCCTCGATAAATGGTCTATCTAACACTGAAAGAATTTTTCAAATCGGACCAGTACTTCCTGAGATTAGCGCGTTCAAACAAACAAACTCTTCAGCTTTATNTCGATAAATGGGCTATCTAACACTGAAAGAATTTTTCAAATCGGACCAGTAGTTCCTGAGATTAGCGCGTTCAAACAAACAAACTCTTCAGCTTTATAATATTAGTATAGATTCACTCTGTCAACAATGGCACTTTACGACACTTAAGATTTACACTATTTACTTTATCACAAGTACCTCTATCCAAGCTTATAATGATTTTATTTTTTAAGCAAATCTACAATATATTTCTTTCTTCCAGCTCCATACTTAAGTTGCAATAGATCAGTTGCGCAAGCGCAGACGCCGTTATAGATCAGCCAATGGTTCCGTTAGCACATCCTCTCCCACGATATCTGAGACTTTACGACTTTAACTGTTACTTCATGTTCAATCGTTACAACTGTAGGTTTAATTAATAACTACTGCTTTTTGTTAACTGTTTGAGATGAGATCTGCTGTAGTTAAAGTTAGTTTAAACCGTTGTGCAAAGGTGATGGCAATTAGGTAATTTACTAAGTAAGTTGTGATGGCCTAGTGTGAGAGTTCGGTTCCAAATCAGGCAAATATCAACCTACCACAATCTGCCGAAATTTCTTCAATAGATGTTCAACCTTATCACAATAGTGGAAGGTTAACGTTCGATTCGTAAAATTCGACAGATTCGGGTGGCTTGACCTGTTAACGTTATACGTAAGTTCCTAAGTGTATCTCGAAAACTAAGGACTGAGTAACGATGAAGAAAAATATCTTGAGGAAAACTGGAGTTTTAGTTTGAAATCGCCAAACGGCTTTGAGCAAGCGTGATGATCAACGTAATTTTTTTTTCTGTATGAAAAGAGGCCGTAACCCTACAGTGCCAATAAAAGGGCTGATGATGATGAGTATAGTAGGGATTATAGTTAAATTATAACGTTATGAAATGACAAGTTCCCATGTATGTCATATTTATAGATATTTCGTGCACCAAAAGTGTCCTTACCTGTGTATATGTCGCAGTAAGATAGATAAAGCCGTAATATAGTTATATCCCTAGGGATATAACTAGTATATCACTAAACTTGGACCGTTTTATAACTATAATCCTAGTGAGATAGTAATGAATCGCTTTCGTATAACTATGTTCCGGTATATAATTATATCCCTAGGGATATAACTATATTACGGCTTTATCTATCTTACTGCGACATATAGATATTTGCATTTGATAATACAGCATAGGATTTCAGTCAGTAGAACACTGTTTAGTCATATAAAATTAGTAAACCGTATTTCTATGCGTTACTTCTTCCATCATTACGTGTAAAACTATTATAAAAACAAAAGAAAATTTCAACAGTTCTGCACTGGTTATGGAATGATTACATTTTCTTCCATTTACATGCCCATCAATAACATGCAACGTTCAATATTTAAATATTTACTTTCAGCACTGCACTGTAGTATCATGAAATATTCTCATAACTTGGGGTAGTGTTATGTCATAGTTTTATCAATAAAGCAATTGGCAGGTTGTTAGCTGTCATTTTAATTTTTAAATATTTATGAATTAGTGTAGGTATAATATGTCACAAAGTCCTATCATAGATAAGAAATAATTTCATAATATAATGTTAGGGATGACCAATATTCCATATTCAAACTATAAAAGCGCGGGACAAACTGCGCTTGTCTGATTTTGACAGATGTCATTCGTGGCGGGAACGTCGGTCAAGTTCTGTGAGACTTATATTTTTGATTACTATTATTCTCATATTGTGAGTTGAGTAATTGTTATTTTGTTCCTATTTAAATAAGCATCGGTCGATAAGTTTAATTTGAAATTGTATTTGGCTATTCTAATAAAACCTCCTATATTTATTCTTATTTAAAGAAGACCACTTCTGATCGCTAAAATCAGAAGTGGGATAAAGAACTACACTGCTCACGTTTTCATTATAAATCAAGGAACAAAATAACAGTCACTACTAATTTATTTTTGGTATTGACGTGTGGTTACCTACTTGTTTTGTGTTTTCATTGTGCGTATTGAGTGAGTGCTTAACTATGCCTAGGCGGTCTCGTCATCGTCGATTGCGAAGTAAGTCACGTCACGACAATCGTTCGCACAATTCCCAAAACGGGTTGGTGAGTGATGAATCTGCGTACCTGTACCCCGTATAATGCCGGCGCACACAATCGCGACCGTCACCGTTCCCGATCTAGATTGCAACNAACTATGCCTAGGCGGTCTCGTCATCGTCGATTGCGAAGTAAGTCACGTAATCGTTCGCACAATTCCCAAAACGGGTTGGTGAGTGATGAATCTGCGTATACCCCGTATAATGCCGGCGCACATAATCGCGACCGTCACCGTTCCCGATCTAGATTGCAACGCTTGCGTTCACTTGAACGCGTTTCCCCGCGTTCTAGGCATTCACCACGTGACAGTGATAATGCATTACACAGTACCCTCAGTGACATCATGACGAGACTTAACGCCATAGAACATGCAAATACTTTGAGTTACTCGTTGCAAAACGTTAATTAAGCTTCAACTACTCTAAATAACCCTATGCATGAGGTCACTCCGCGTCCTAGTAGTCCTAGACTTGACCGCTGTTCCGCAACGAGCTCGCGTGGACAACTCCGGGGGCTTATCAACAGCCATTCGTACTCCCGATCCAACTATTTGCGATTACAAATGCCTATCAAGAGTAGCTTCTTGTCTCAAAGGTTATGCCAAAGTGTGGCTAACTGAGTGGGTCAGGAATAACCGAACTTGGTAAAATTTTAAAATTGAATTTAAGCCCTTATGCCCTCGGAAGTTGGACTATGCTAATATACTTTTCGATGTCATAAGTACGACATCCGATAAGTACCCAATGTATGTCGAATACGCCCGGCGTAATTTGTTACGGTTGCGTATAGTTAAAGGTATAATCGACACTCTACACCCAGCATACGTTCCTTGGTTCGGGACCTAGTAGTAAATGCACCAGAGGTCAACAGAGAAGCTCTACGAGAGATCAGCAGG
The DNA here is from genome assembly GCA_002382865.2 of Heliothis virescens. Classification (NCBI taxonomy): domain Eukaryota; kingdom Metazoa; phylum Arthropoda; class Insecta; order Lepidoptera; family Noctuidae; genus Heliothis; species Heliothis virescens. The sequence continues at coordinate 13,754,479 of NWSH02000437.1, read as the reverse complement.
AATCTGGCCCGCGAGCTCCTGAAGAAGAACCAAGATCAACAGGGTCAAACCGTAAATAAGTCCAGAAGTCCGCCACGTGAATATAAGGTCGACGACCTGGCCTTCGTTATAAAATACTCGCAGTCAACGGGCAAATTGGACCCGGGTATGGGAGGGCAGTACAAGGTCACCAAGGTTCTGCCCAACGGCCGATACGAGCGCGGGAACTGGGGGAAGAATACGCAGGTAGCCTTCCAGCACATGGTACCTTGTAGGTAAGGGAGAATGGTGCCCCGAGACCTGTGCTTCGTGCGTGAGTAAGTTACACCATTNATAAGGTCGACGACCTGGCCTTCGTTATAAAATACTCGCAGTCAACGGGCAAATTGGACCCGGGTATGGGAGGGCAGTACAAGGTCACCAAGGTTCTGCCCAACGGCCGATACGAGCGCGGGAACTGGGGGAAGAATACGCAGGTAGCCTTCCAGCACATGGTACCTTGTAGGTAAGGGAGAATGGTGCCCCGAGACCTGTGCTTCGTGCGTGAGTAAGTTACACCATTATCCGCTTTTAAGCTCTGTTCCAGATACGCCCACGAAGCTCGCTAGCTTTGTGTATCCCTGGAGCGGGGGGTGCGTCCCCCAACAATGGCGTTTGTCGCCCAACTTTATTGCGTTTGTCGCACAAATATGGCGTTTGTCGCCCAACAATGGCGTTTGTCGCCCAACTTTAATGCGTTTGTCGCACAAATATGGCGTTTGTCGCCCAACAATGGCGTTTGTCGCCCAACAATGGCGTTTGTCGCCCAACAACGGCGTTTAGCGACACGAGAATAATAACGTGTGATTTTCAGATGATGAAACCAATGACTGGCGACAATTCAGGTCACCCTGGTGGCAGCGACCGTGCAGCGGGTGGACTATCTACGCCGGAGCTGGCGGTGGTGGCGTCACCTCAGAACAACCCTATTGAAGACAAGCCCCGAAACGAGAAGAGTGGAGTCGAGGGCGACTCAGCGTCAGGAGAGGCCGTGTTAGGGATGACCAATATTCCATATTCAAACTATAAAAGCGCGGGACAAACTGCGCTTGTCTGATTTTGACAGATGTCATTCGTGGCGGGAACGTCGGTCAAGTTCTGTGAGACTTATATTTTTGATTACTATTATTCTCATATTGTGAGTTGAGTAATTGTTATTTTGTTCCTATTTAAATAAGCATCGGTCGATAAGTTTAATTTGAAACTGTATTTGGCTATTCTAATAAAACCTCCTATATTTATTCTTATTTAAAGAAGACCACTTCTGATCGCTAAAAATATATTATTCTCTTTGATAGTAATAGAATATGTCAATAACATGACAAAATAGACAATAACTTTAAAACTACTGGACCGATTTTACTATGACATATGTCTGGACCACCACTAGAACAAGAACTTTCATCTAAAAACGTCACATACAAATTGAATCGTCCTTTTCACAGCTAAGGTACAGACGACAGCAGGTCAACGTATACGAATCTGTCAAATTTTACCAATGGAACATTAACGTTCCACTATTGTGATAAAGTTGAAAATCCATTGATAAAAATTGTCAGATTGCGGTAACTTTGATGTGCCGTCGTCTGTAACAGAGACGGACACACATTAGCGGTCCATTTTTAGGGTTCCGTACCCAAAGGGTAAAACGGGACCCTATTACTAAGACTTCGTTGTCTGTCTGTCTGTCTGTCTCCACGCTGTATCTCACTAACGGTGATAGCTAGAAAGCTGACATTTTCACAAATGATGTATTTCCGTTGCCGCTATAGCAACAAATACTAAAAATAAATAGATTAAAAAATTTGGGGGATGGGGTACGGAACCCTTCATGCGCGAGTCCAACTCGCACTTGGCCGGTTTTTTCAGTACTTAGAGAACCCATATGCCCATATGCCTCTCTTCTTACTTATCTGCTTATAAAATAGTATTGTATTTATTCATAATAATGCCCCAACATTTAATATAATCTACCACATCCGTGTCACCTCGTGCTCGACTGATAAAAACTGCATCACCTTGATACGCCAGGTTTTTGTACCGTGATGTCATCTTAAAGATTCGATATTTGATCTGTTGTTTGTTTGTCAATTTATGGATGTACGAAAATAGAATTTGCAAATATGGATTCTTTATTAGACTTATTTTTGCGACAGTAAAATGACAAAGGGGTTTTAATCTCATTACAGTAAAAAGCGGTAGGTATCGTTTTTTCATTTTTTCATGCCTGAAAAAATTTTAACAGTACAAGCTCCATTCGAGGCCAAACGTCGATATTCTTAAAACAATTGTTGATATATAGTTTCATTGAAAAAAAAACTGACGTGTTGTTGTCGATGAACTTAGGCCAAAAGCAGGAACTTAACACGTAAAATAAACAACATCAAAGCTGTATTACAAAATCTTTTAGTAATTGCAAAGAACACCGTTATTCATATTCACCCTCTTCAATTAACAAAAGAAGAAACACGACCCTCTCAAGGTATCTGATTAAGCTGCCAACTTCATCCAAAAATCTCTTCCTCAACCAACAAAAGCATTGTATTAAAATTATTACTTTATTACTCAAAAAAACTTCAACACAAACAATGTGCAACAGCTGACAAAATTCACAAGTTTCACAAAAAGTACCCTTGGCCTTGATAAATCGCAAGTTTTTGTGAGCACACGTCACTATCGAAAACAGCTGTAGCGAATCGGATGCGGTTTGCAATTTGATATTGCTAATATTAGGGGCGTCAGTGTAATTGGGTTGAGGGTTATTTTAACCAGAAAAAATTGTAGATATTGTTTTTACATGTTGGTTTTCCTCGATGGAGATCAGCCAGCTGCGCAGGACATTTTATAGTGCACAAGCATTATTTGCACAGACACAGGTGCACTCTTTTCCCTCACTCATAGACAGCAAATCGACCCGGTAGAGATTAGACGCAGGCAAGACAACTTCTCATGTTCTTCAAGACACGGAAGACAATCGAGACCCTTTAAAAATATTTAATAGTCAATTCATGACACAGGCCTATTTTTTTTTTTATCGAGATCACGGTCAGCCCTTTGATAAAACTGTATAGAAATATTGTTGTCCAAAGAGTTTTTATCGATATAAAAATCGATTGAATGATGGCACGCAAGAAACAACAGAGTTTTCGGTTCACTTAAATACAATAATAGTAGATTTTTTATAGATATATTAACGTGATAAAAGACCGTTAACCTTCGGAAAAAAAAATATTTCTTATAGCATGCAAAGGATATTGTTATTACATTACAATTGCAATTCGATTTGTATTTCCGGATTCTTTGAATGGGTTTTATAAGGTTGACAAAAAAAATTAAAACGCCGGATATTAAAACCACACTCAAACCAATGACTTTTGCTCGATTATTAGATACCGATTTTTGTATCGAAAATAATATGTTATATAGACACTTATTGTAAAATAAATGGTTATTATTATAATGTATGTCTCTGCCATGCACATGGGTCTACAGAGTCCCGGAATTTTGGAAGACGAACATGGGGCCGAAGCCAACACGCTGAAGCCCTTTTGAGACAACTTTAATGAAATGGCGACACAAAACCGACGATTATTATACTAATTTAATCTTAGTCTTAATAACGATTAATTAACACTTAAAATATTGGTCAGTAAATTGTACGTTAGCAAAAAAGTATAACATTGAACTACCAAGTAATAACATCTATGCATTCAAAGTCTTGAGTTTAGGTGTAATATATTGTAGGCAAATTAAATAGCAGCTGCATGTACACACCCGCTGTTTATACATAAATGCATGCTGTAAATAACTTAAATGTCACTAAAACCATTCACATTCCGTTAGAGACAGGTGACTAATAACTTAGAATATTACCTACAATTCAATTCGAAGAATTAGAAGTACGGAATTAATTTCTACATACGAAATAGATATTAAAAAACTTAAATGCAACATTGGAATTGGTCTTATGAAGAGTTTTTGTTTATAACTACTTTGAAATAATTTGGTAACCTTGTGTTTGGTGTGTGCATCTGTAATGGGCATGCATATCAGAGATTATACTATTTATTAACTCTCGTTAATATTTTTATATGCAATGCTGCTGATGTATCTTGAATAAATAAATAACTACAGAGTAGTTCCTGGTTTTAAGTAACCTTCAATAAATTTTCAGTACCAGAGCACAAAGTTAGAATCCTACTTACGATAACTGACCTTCAGGTTATTGACCTTTGAAATCATAAAATGAGAAGTACATATTAGGTACTTCAACTTATTGAATATTTAATTTGACAAGAATTAATCTCTGCCTCCACAAAAAATATTTTATTCCTAGAAACAAGGATATAAAGCTTAACACATTAACAATCACGTTAAATGTCACTTATACAAACTTTTAATTTGAACCTAAAGCTCTAAAGCATAAAGTCCTTAATTGCATGGCAATTTAAATTAAAGCTTTACCCACGCTGTACCGTTTTGGGTGAAGTTGTCCAATAAAAATGATTTTATATGTTCTTTATGGTATGTCATCGTGACTAGGTTCTCAATTTAAACAAGACCTTTAAATATTGTGGTTTCGAGAAAAAAGTAAACTATTACTGAAAAATCACCATGAAGATAACTACGGCTAGTTTCACAGGTACAACAGGTAGATAGAGTTATAGATAGCTATCTGAAAGATAGTTTTAAACAAATGTTTTTAATTTTGATTACTTTGTAAATCTTGTATGCATTTACCTAAACTTGACGTCATCTTCTTAAAAATGATTTCTTTCATTTATTTTTAAAATACTTTTAAAAACGAATCTATCAAAAGTTTGTTTAACTACTAACTATGATGTAATTTATATTTCGCAAATATTATATTTAGGTGCAACGTTAATCCTTCAACCTATAACTCCCCATTTTGAAAATTGGTACAGTTTTTAAGACGACCAAGTTAGCACGTAGAAGCTATTTACATGAAATGTACTGTGCTTTGAGTATCAAGGTCATGTTAGTGTGACGGTCGACGGTACTACTTCAATAATGACTATGCAGTAGTCGAGATTACTTGCAAAAGTATATATACTTTTTTAAAAAATTAAATTGGTTTCAGGCAAATTAACAGTTTATTTCACAACAAATTAATAGTCAGCGCATGCTTTAATATATTAAAACATCATCTGCCTAGCCTTCCCAACTGTGTTGGGGTAGGCTTCCAGTCTATGTCTTAACATGAATAGAAAAAACATTATAAAATCGATAACAATTACAAACAAACAATTATAACAATTTATCACTTTATTTATAATTAACAATTAGCATTACATGACTAACAATTCATTAATAACTGATTACAAGACCTTAAACAATAGTTGTTTTCTTCGTCTGATATAGCGAGACAATACAATTGCACATAGCATAAACAATAAGGTTATGCTTACAAACTTACAATACTGCTCGTTGTAAATGGCTGCTTCAAAAAAATATTGCACTAGATAGATAGATATATATATTCTTTATTATGTTCACCAATTTACATAAAAAAGCAACATGTTACAAAAAAAAATAAGTTTAGGTGACACAATGGGCGGTCTTATCGCTAAAAGCGATCTCTTACAGACGACCTTTAGATGGATTGAGACCAAAGGAAATAACCATATAGCAGGTAGTCTATTGTGTACTCAAATTCCTACATATCGATGCCTCAGAGTGAAAACCTCGTAAGTGTAAGAGACATGACTTTTCAGGAGGAACATGTAGGATGTTCTTTGCGAAGTTATCTTCCTAGAAACGAGATAAAAAAAATGGAGAAAAAATTGCATTTCCAAGGTTTTCACTCTAAGACGACGATATCATAATAGGCACTAGACCCTTGGTAGGAAGATCATATGCCTACATACAATGAATTGTTTCTAACTGTATAACCAGAAGACTACAAAGAAATAGCCCAATTTATTATAATAATTATAATAATAAATAGGCTAGGAACGATGACAATATATATATAATTTATATTGTCATCGTTCCTAGCCTCTTCCCAATTATTTTGTGGTCGGCTTCCAGTCTAACCAGATGCATATGAGTACCAGTGTTTTTCAAGGAATGACTACGTATTTGACCTCTGCAACCCAGCTACCTGGGCAACCCGATGCCTCTTGGTAAGACTAGTTGCGAGACTTTTTGGCTTCTGACTGCTCATAAAGACTGCTAAAGATTATGAAATGACAACCGAGACGTGCATTCCGAAATTTTGTGTGGATGTTGTGTTGAAAGAAAAATTACATATTAGAAGTTTATCGATTTATTTTTAAAATCTTGGCTGCAACCAAACTTTTATCGACCAGTCTTCTGAACTTCATGTATCTTTAATGATTCGCATAACTCAGACCGATCATTACCCAATGCAAGACATAGTTGGCGCACGATGCTGTTTTCACAACGGCGGTCAATGCCCTTTGTCTTTGCTTGATAATGAATCATTAATACTAAATAGCGTCTTTATCTTAAAGACAGTGAAAGCATTATTACTAACATTTATTATGATAGCTGTACAGACGCCAGCACAATAACCTACCTCAATCTGTGAAATTTCTGCAAACATTTTCAACCTTTTCACAATAGTGGAAGGTTAATGTTCGATTGGTATTATCAGATTCGGGTAGGTTAACCTGCTGTTGTCTGTACATTATCATCATCTGCCTAGCCTTTTCCCAGCCATGTTGGGGTCAGCTTCCAGTCTAACCGGATGCAGCAGAGAACAAGTGTTTTATATGGAGCAATTGCCTATCTGACCTCCACAACTCGGTTACTCAGGCAACCCGATACCCATTAGCATTAGTAAGACCACAACGACTGCCAAAGATGTTTAAATGACAGCCGGGACCCACCAGTTTATCTTACCTTCAGAAACACGGAAGAACTCGTCATACCAAGACACCCATCCACGGACCAACCGCGCCAAGCGTTGCTTAACCTTATGATCGATCTGGGTGGTTTTTACTTAGCCACGAGCTCGTCTGTATATTATCCAACAACAGTTATTGTATAATATTGTTGGAAATTGTGGGCAGGTGGACGTAGGTCATAACTTCGGCTTAGTAGCGGATTCGCCCTAATTTCGTCCGCCCAAATCGGGCGAATGAACTATTTTCAA
>NWSH02000437.1:13724360-13747220 GCA_002382865.2 Heliothis virescens | reverse complement strand
GGATATTATAACCGCCAATCATAAGATCACGCCTCATATTGAATGTTAATTTATGTAAAACATAAAAAAACCATTTTATATTTGAATTTCCCGCTTCAAGTCGTCGCATTCACCTTAACGACTGTTCCCGTTAGTCAATGTCTATCTGTTGATTTTTTTTCTTATTCTGGCACGCCACGGAGAAAATCAGCAGGAACAAACTGTTAATTAATGTAATTTTTACATTAGCCCCACACAAGTTATGTCAAATTCTCTAAAAAAAACTCTAGTAGCGCAAAAAACATTATCTAATATTGGGAACAGCTATAAGACAACATACAAGTCTCTAAAACAAACTCATCCTTTAGTTAGACTACTAAATATGACTTGAAAAAACTTAAAGAAATAAAAAATCATCTGCATTCAGAAACTCCTTCTTTATAGGAAATCGATTAAAAATAATATGATGATTATTTTAGAAACTCGATTATGTTTACCATGTCTCACTAACACTTACAATTTCTACTGATAGACAATCAAACCATAATTATATTTCCATTCGAACAATATTTATGCTCTCAAGAAACAAAATTTACGACCAGGGATCGATTCAAATCGATTTAATCGCTACTCAAATCTTAGCTACTACTTTCACAACGAATCGAGAACATTAATTTGCGCTATCGACAATAAGACACGGTAATTATTTTGTTTGCAATTTATTATACATCTTGTAATTATATTTATAAGTGAACTTAATAGTGAACTCTCTTTTTTCTGTGAGAAATCATCAGATGAACCCGCTATGGGTGCAGCGTGAGGGAGTGTCAGACTTTTACTGATTTTACTGACTAAAACCCACCGCGTTCTTTGTGGAGCCTTTGTGTACCTGGGCCGCGGTAACTCGCGCGAACAATCTCGAAGTCCCGGCAGGGAATCCTGTCGGGGTTGCCCTGCTCCTCAAGTTCTAGAACCAACCAAAAGGACAGCTTTTGGTTGGTTCTAGAACTTGAGTTATCGTCAAGTAACTTTGCCGCACAATATTGTTTCATTTATATCTTGACTCAGCTCCAAACTCCTCCATCTCGGAGAAAATCTATTGGTTGCTTAAAAACTTCGCCGTTTCGCTTCGTTTTGGTGAAGTGTGTTAGCAAATCACTCTCAAGAGCATCCAGAAAAAAAAAATAAACAAAAAAACAGAACTCCATTTTCAAATTTCAAAATCCACTTTTATGTATCTACAACATATAAAATCATTTTGGTAAGAACAGTAATAGTGGCCAGTCATGACATAAGCGAATGAGATCATCGGTTATAAAGTCTGACTATTAAGGCTGGGTATACAGGTTCTTGCAAACTCCAAGGTGACAGAGAAATGTCTGGCATACACAAATGGGCGTTAGTAGGACAGTATTGGGTGTCGTTTGGCAAGCTACCTAACTGTTTTGTATGTGTGTTTGTGAATGCGGATTTCTTGTTTTTTTAATCTCAATCTCAATTTCTTTAAGGGATAGGAAGGATGATTATCTAAATTCCTTTACAGAAGTCACTTTCAATTTGAGGCTAGACCATTTTTTTTGGCTTAAAATGGTTATTAGTCTTCAGTTTGTGGCCCCTTCACAGACTGCAAGAATATAGCTTCAAGTTACTACAATATCTATTCTAGTATTATAAATCTGAAGTGTTTGTTTGAACGCTTTTACAAATTTGAAAAAATCTTTCAGTCTTGGATAGTCCATTTATCGAGGAAGGCTATAAGTTATTTTTTTATGCTAGTACGCGGAGTAGCTCCTTAGGGTTGCCAGGGAAACCGCTTCTCATACATAATATTCTAAATTCAAGATTGTTCTTAACTCCCAGAAGTTGTTTATAAGCCCGTTTTCCTTATAAATAACTATGCTAAAGTATTATAATCTTTAAAAAAATATACATCCTACAATAACTTACATAATCTCCTTTACAATTTCCTCCTCAAATTAGGGGCAACTAATAATAGAGAACAGGGGTATACATCAACGCCAAAACATTTCCGTATCGGACTCAAAGCTCGCCGCTTATGAACCATTATGAACTCCAAAGCGGTACTGTACTTAGTAAACTGCTATAATTGGCTATTTATAGAGCACTAAATTAACTATTTATAGAGCACTAAATATTGCTTTGGTGCATTTTCTATGTTAATAAAGTGGGGTTGTAAACGTGACGATGGCGCAATAGAATATCCTTTTTTTATAAATTCTTAGCCAATTTTTCGCAAATGGCTTAGCAATTGTTATTGCAAATCAGATTAATAGTAATGGCAAATCAACAAACAGGTTGACAGACTTTTATTGCAAGCGATTGATTATGTAATCACATCCTTAACTACAATTCAAGTATGTATCTATTTAGAGAGAACTTTATGCCTACTAAGGATATTTCACAATTTCTACTTCAAAACATCCTTGCCTATGAACCCGCAATTAGTTCCATTCAGAAAATAAAACACACTGAAACAAAAATATTTTCTAACACCAAAACAACCTGAAACAAAACCATACAAGCTAAAAAAAAACCCCATGTATGTAGGCCAGAAGGCCATATTGTCAACAGTAGCTACTAGATGTTTGCAAAGGTGTACGAACGATTTTCACCTCGACCTGTACTCGTTACCAAGTTATCTGGCCTGGTTATAACATGTGTGTTACAACCTAGGTAGGTTTTATTTAGATTCTAGACTGTAGAATAAGGCTAAGTTTTTAGAGTCTGCGTGCTTTGTTGTAATTTTTTGCTAGGGTAAGTAAATTCTATGTAAAAGTTTGGTCTCTGTTTAGCAGGAACCAATAGTTTTAGAAAGTGTAACTTTGTTTGATACGGCCAATGGAATTACGAAATTAAAGTAATGGTCATGGCACATTGTACCGGCACGGTCACGGCACAGCAAATAACGTGTCATTTAAATTTGAACATTAAATCGTATGACGTATGATATATTTCATAACGTCAATACAAAAAATCCAACGGCGGGCTGTCAGCGCGCGGTTTCCTATCTGAATGAAATATATCATACGTCATACAATTTAATGTTCAAGTTTAAATGACACGTGATTTGCTGTGCCCTGACCGTGCCGGTACAATGTGCCATGACCATACTCGTAAGCTTTAAAGATGAAAACGATTATTTATTCTGTGAATAATAACTGGTTACTTAGTTACTGCTTCGTTCAATAAGTCTAGGGTTTAACTTTGAAAAATAATTTCTTTAAAGATATTGACCTGTTTCACAAATGTTTACGTGAGAAAAATCAGGTTAAGGAAATCACCAAAAATACTAAACACATTTGCACTATATTTAGATGTTCTTTTTAATGTTAACCAGATCGCGTTGATAATAATATTTTATAACTAACGATCACGTGATTCGACACACTTCATCACATCTCGTGTTATCTTGGAATAATATTTGTTATCTCGTGAACAGAGACTCTTAAAAATATTTGCTTAGTATTGGGGTAAAAATATTTGCTGTAATAATAATACTTAATACGTATTTCCTTTCACTGAATTATAGGAATGAGATTTCCCTTGTTTACTTTGATTTTCATGGATATTTTCGGTAAAATTTTCCTAGATTTCACTACATGTTAAAAATAGCTATCTAATACATATTAAAACGTAACTTAGTTACTATTTTACTGTAACTTATTTTAATAAAGTACATAGGTTATCTTAAAACTAAACCATATTTAAATTCTGCAAAAGTCTTACTGTAAACAGCATTTAATTCTACCCTGACCTAGTGCCGACATATTAAACACTACTACACTTACAATAAAAATATAATATTTACTAAAACAAACAGATATAAAGTGGAGCAATAACAAAATAAACACTTACTCGTATATGTAACACTTTCTTCTAATGAAGGACGCAGCTTGTGACCTCGGTAGGTGCTTACAAGACAGGGAAATATTCAGAAGTACCTTTATACCTACTGTAAAATCCAATGTAATGTGTGACAGACAGTGAAGACAGTGACCAATCATAACGTTCGTGGATGCATTCGCATCCGTGCTTTTGCAGTAGCATTTTCGGGTCAACCATTCCAAAATTAAACGCATACAATTCTATATTATGGTGGAAAACCCTCATCGCAAGAAGCTTTCATTCAAAAACTTAATAATAACACAAGGTGCTGTATTTTCACGTCTGAAAACCGCTTCAAAGCCTAGCAACAGAGATGTAGTTAAAGCGCAACTCTTTTATTCAATTAGCAAGTTAGATAGAAACCGAAATTCACAAAAATATAATTACTTGCATAAATAAATAATGACTTTTTCCCACTTACACACATAAAAACAAATTCCACAACACTCAGAAAACAGAAAAGCTAACAGCCAACTTTTTGCTCGAAGTAATACTTCTATAAATACCCTGTTTGGTGTCAAAACGCCTACTTACATACATAATAAGGTATTGTTCAGTGATGAGCTCGATTGATACGCCGATGGTGGCTGATACGCGTCTATTAGATACAATATATTAGCTCTATGGTAATAGGAAAACACGTGAGAGAATTTTGTAGTGTTAGACTATTGACAGACTAGAACGCGTGCGTGTGCTTATTGAGATGTAAGATTATTGTGTGTGTTTTCAGTTTAAACTAGAATTAAGTAGAACTTAAAGAATACAATTTCAAACACGAACATCAAGAAAATAAAACAGCCGAATTTATGTTAAATAGGCACCAAAATATAACAGAAACCGCGTAATATACCGACCTGTATCTCTTATTATTTTTTCCTTTATTTTTTATTACTTAGTTGTTTTTCCGCGGTACCGTGTGAATCCAAAACACTGTATCTGCAGTTACAGTGTTTTGAATTAACAACGTCTATTCGATTTCTTTTTGCCTATTCTATCATCCTGCATTTACAGAGTTTTGTCTTTGAAGGCAAAATTCTGAGATAACGCAATGCAAAAAACACTGTATTTACCAAAAACTAAGGTCCTAAAAAGTGTTTTTGCAAATTTTCTCAAAATGCGTCTTGCGGAGATACAGTGTTTTGGTTTCACACGGTACCGTCCCAAAGGTCCGTACAGTCAGATAAAATATTTATAGCCTATGTAACTCGGAAATAGTGCAGCTTTCCAAAAGAGTATTTTTTTTTTAACCGGTTCAATAGTTTTCGGAGCGAACAAACAAATATTTCCTGTTTATTATACTAAGTATTATAGATTGGGTATTCTCATTGGGTATCATTATTTTAAAACCACGGAATACTAAATACTACTACCAATTTTAAGCCTGGCCTGGCAACCTGGAACTCTAACAAATCAGAGCATGCGCGAGCCTCATAAAACATACAGCTCACACTCTTAAATTGGCAGTTTACCTACTTTACCGACAATCTATGGATTCTAAAGCAGTTCAAGAATAATAGTACATTATTAATATTAAAGCCATGTATTCACTGGGAAACAATTGTTTATAAACACAGTTTCTGAAACATCACGCAGATGTTTACAGCAACAATGTTTCGGTAACTCTCTTTTCAAAAATAAAATTATATGTTTCTGAAACAAAATTATTTGTTTCAGAAACACGTAGATTTTGTTTCTGAAACAGTGTTTATAAACAATTGTTTCTCAGTGAATACATGGCTTAATGGCTGAACCCCATTCTGAAGAGATTACGTGTTTATTGACGTAATAAATTCTAGTGCTGTTAGAACCCACCTCTAATATTCTTGTAAATAGAGCGCGAAAATAATTGCCATTTTTTGCCAAGTTTAATAAATTATTAGAGAAACTTGTGATTGTTTAGTTTTCTTTTTAATTTTTATATGACTTAGAACCGTCAGAATTATGAAATTAGAATATATTCAAAAAAAAGCCTATGTATTCATCAGCTTATCTATACTTTATATTATAAAGCTGAAGAGTTTGTTTGTTTGTTTGTTTGTTTGAACGCGCTAATCTCAGGAACTACTGGTCCTATTTGAAAAATTCTTTCAGTGTTACATAGCCCGTTTATCGAGGAAGGTTATAGGCTACTTTTTATCCCGGTGCGCATAGTAGTTCCCACGGAAAAGCGGGTGAAACCGCTGGCGGAAGCTAGTAAATCAATAAACGTCGTCACACGTGGAGACCTCCTTTTAAGAATTTAACATAAACGTAGGTTTTATGTACGTGCAACTTTCAAAGTATACAGTTGCTGTAAGTAAAATGGACGTTTATTTTGTGCCTTAGATCCTATAAAAAAAAAATCTTAAAACTATGACATACTGGCTTCTGCCAGCGGTTTCACCCGCTTCCCGAGGCAACTACTTCTCATATCCGTATAAGAAGAAGCCTATAAGTTATTCTGATGTGAAACTACATATATTACTGTCAAATTTCATAAAAATCCGACCAGTAATTTTAAAGAGCACAGGTTCCTACATACCTACATAAAACCTATCAAACTTTCGCATTTATTACATAAAAATTCAAGAAACAAAATGCTTTTTTTTCTTACCTATCTCATTATTCTTTTAGTTAACACATAATTATATTTACAAGACACGTCACACTGCAAACACCGATGCATCCATATAACTGCAGTTGCAAATCTGTAAGGCACGTTGTACACGAACATGCATGTAAATAATCCTTATACAGGGTGTATGCGTCAGAGCGTGTCATGTGCACAGATTATGTTACTGCCTTAACAGTTAGTCATTAACCGACTACGGAAAAAAAAGAGGTTAAAAAAATATCTATTCACCTTTAAATAGATAAAGACGCCAGCACATCATTCTAACTCAATCTGTAAATTTTCTTCAATAGATTTTTAACCTAATCGCTATAGTGGATTAGAGATTGGTAAAATTTAACAGATTCGGTTGACCTGCTGTCGACTGTACCTAAAAATAGTCGTAGCAAAAATGCACTAACCTATTTACTCCTAATCCTATGAAAAAAATAAACGTGACATTAACTTATCAATATATATATGTATCTTGTAAATACACATTATCATACAACCTTGCATATAAAACGATCAAATACGATCAGCTGTCAGCATTGAAAGCATCCATATTGATTTTATTGCATGATCGATATGGCCGTCAAACGCCAATAGCTTTTAAATTGAAACAAATGTTACAAGTGCATATTGTCATGCTACTATTAATATTCGATCAGAAATTGAACGCATATCGTGTGCAATTGAACTTGAATAACTTTGTTAAATAACATGAAAACAAATATACGAGTATAATATTTAATAAGCCGTTTTCCCGCGGTTTCACTCGCATCCCGTGGGAATTACTGCCCGTACCCGGATAAAATATAGCCTATGTCACTCGTGGATAATGTAGCTTTCGAATGGTGAAAGAATTTTTAAAATCGGTCCAGTAGTTTTTGAGCCTATTCATTACAACCAAACAAACAAACAAAGTTTTCCTCTTTATAATATTAGTATAGAAGTAAGGCCAGGTTCCAGGTAAAGTTCTAGATAGCTATCTAACAGATGATGCCATAAAAAGTAGTCAAAATATCTAGAACATTTATCTGGAGCCTGCGAAGTTGGCACTTAGAATTGACAACCTTTTTCAGTATTTGAAGTCAATTAAAAAACCAACCAACAACCCCACATACTGACCTAAATACATACATGGCTGGTAAACACATTACCCGTCCTTGCGTGACGCAGTTGGGTAAAAACTACTCTTTGTCGCGTTGCTTGTCACAATCTCCTAAGAAACACACTAACGGCCTTACTTATAAAAATAGTTAAGCATTGTTTAGCTTAATCACTGTTGCTGTCACTATCACACAAAGCGCAATAATAAAACGAAAGACAGTGACGGTAACATTAATTAAGCTAAACAATGCTTAACTATTTTTATAAGTAAGGCCGTTAGTATCTAAAGTCTAAAATACCCTTAAGCTATCCCCAAATAAAAATTCATCAACATCGATTCAACAGTTCACCGTGAAAGCGTAACAAACAGACTAACAAGTATTCTACGATGGTATGGCTCACCATGCATAACTATGTACTACATAATACAACAAACAATGTATTCAAATAGCTATTTTCTAGTACATCTATCACGTAAATGTATGAATATTTTATCAGTTGTGGCGACATCCATACTCGGTGTAGAAAGCACATACCGCTTCTGTTACGAGTTACACGTTCAAGGTGTAAGCGACAGCGGGAAAATGTAAGCGACAGCGAATAGTTATAAGCGAGAGCGGGGCGTTTTAATAGAGTCATAGTAAAATGGAATTATTTACTTACAAATAACTTACTGATTATGTTTATTTGTTTATTTAGTTTACTTAATAATTGATTTGGTGATAACGTTAAGTTTCTTTCTGCTTATACTAAAACACTATAATTATAACCTACTTGTTTAATGTAACAATTTGCTGTCTTTGCTGTCGTAAATATTTTCTAGACACAGCAATATTTACGAGAGTGCAAAAAACAAATAAAAATATATCCGTCCTTTTAAAAGATTCGCAAATAAGATATTAGTATTGGACATTCGGTCCCATATGAACAAAGCAACCTTTTATTACTAGTTATTGATTAAGTAATAATCAATTTAAAATTCTAATTAATATCAATAGAAAGTGGCGTTCTAAAACAACCGTCTAGATTGAGACACAGGTTTTTGTGAACTTTAATAGCAAATTAATATTATAATCACTATTATATCATAGTGTCTACTTCCTTAATATTTGAACTCTG
Organism: Heliothis virescens; assembly: GCA_002382865.2. Classification (NCBI taxonomy): domain Eukaryota; kingdom Metazoa; phylum Arthropoda; class Insecta; order Lepidoptera; family Noctuidae; genus Heliothis; species Heliothis virescens. Next base: position 13,738,513 of record NWSH02000437.1, on the reverse strand, counting down.
AAAACAATATATTATTCAAAGGTATTTTATATAAGCTGTATAAAACACAGTTATAAATCACCTTATTAACTTTTTACTATAATACATGTAAATAGGTCATTGACCTCATCAATCCGTCTGAAATAAAGTCACTATGCGGATTAACTTATTAGTTGCTATTCTTGGAAAAACCTAAGCTGTTAGTGAAGTAATAAATTGGATCAATTTAATACCGGCTTATTTTTTTTACATAATACTTAATGAAACGTCTAACTTTTTAACGACTTAATTACGGCTTTTTTTTATCTCCTCTCAAGCCTATGTATCTGTCGCAGCCAACTAGTTGAATTAGCCACCCAATTGGACGCCTAGGCGGTTAATAAAACGTCGACATCCAACTGTACGCCTAGGCCGATAGTTGATTGAACTAGAATCATTCAACGTTTAACAACTTGGCGTATTGAAAATCAGCCCTTTTAAAATGACTAAATTCCATCCCGCCAAGTATATGTCGCTGTCTGTTCGTATAATCCGCCGTATTACATTATGGCCAGATATCAAAAATAGGGCCGTTATGTACGACGGCGGATCCACGATTAGCCGGATTTTCTTATTTCAGTAACCATAATGTTCGAAATTGTCCTAAGTATTGTGTTAAATAATGCGTATTATTTCGAACTTATTATGAAAAAAAAAATGGTGGAAGTTAAGTTTTAATGGCAGAAACGAATTGCGGTAAATCCGACTTCACGCAGTCTTGTCTGCCCTACCCCTAGAGTGTAATTCAAATTCGCGTAGGCACGGAGGGGCGAGGCGGCCCGCGAGTTGAGGAGCAGGTGGTTATAACACTTGGGTTGCGGTGGTGAGCGTTAAACCTATCTGCGACGATAAACTCGCGTGGCACCGCCGGAGCCCCGCAGCGCCGTAGCCGTGATAGAAATAATGTCTGCTGCATAAAACTACAAGTTCACAATCTACAATTTAGGACTAATAACTAGGCCGTAAGGTAATACGGCGGATTATACCATTCGACTGCGACATATACGAGTACATGTCGCAGCCAACTGGTTGAATTAGCTAGCCAATACCTAATGGCTAAATGACGTTTGGCCATCTTGTTAAACGTTGTCTTCAGTCACTTGCCTAGTTGATTTTCCGCTAATTCATTGGATGTCGACGTTTTATTAACCGCCTAGGCGTCCAATTGGCTGGCTAATTCAACTAGTTGGCTGCGACAGATATATCGAGAAAGGCTATATCTATATCATAAACTGTACGAAAACGCGCCGATGCCCGCTTGAGTGGTAATTCCTGAGATTATCGCCTTAAAGCAAATAAACAATCTTATTAGCTTCATAATTTTAGTACAGAATTTATAACACATACAAACTATTATTAAAAAAAAAACAATACATCTCTAAACTTGTACCACACAACAAAACATCCACTAGGGATTTATTCCACTTCTCGTACCAATTCGATAACAGTACGTGACTCGTTAAAGAATCGCAAATCGACTCAAACAGGTATCGATTCCCGACGAAACTAGCGTTTACGTAAGATTCTGATCAATTAGTTAGAGCACGCACCATCATTATTATGTAAAAACTAGATTGATATGTAACTGTGGTAGATGTTGCCAATAAAAAAGTAGGAAAAGTTTTATTTGTTTTGTTCGACTATTTCTATTTGGGTCAATTATCTCTCAAAATGGCATACGCAACGACGAATCAAAATTCGCAATAATACGAGTCAAAATTATCGTAGAAAAATAAAAGAAAATATATAGAAAAGTACTCAAAAAATGGTGTTACGTATTTCAAAGTCAGTTTATAATGATAATTCAATCACTAGGCTAAGTTTACCGTAACAAACGTGACCTTTATCACATAGACTTCTAAAAATACTTACGACATAACCGTATTTTTCGTCTCCAATCGTGAATACCCTATTTAAGAAACCTCGTAGGTGTGTTAGCGTTAAAATTAGCACTTTAGTATGAACTAACGGTAGCTATTTCTCGTTCAGCCGTCTCTGAGACTGCGTTCGCAACACAAAGCTATAATGACTTTTTCTTCTAGTTACATGCACATATGTGTGGAAAACTTCCGTAACAGCTGTGTCTTTCTACACAATTCCTTCTGTTTCCCATACTTTACTTGATGTTGTTTGAATCAGGTGAACTGAGATTCGAATCGTGCTAACTGTAATAGTCTTTTTATTGTGTTATTGTTATTACATTGATGAATAACTTACCACGATATTGGATTGATAATGACGGATGCTATAACTGCTAGTCTACGTTTTTCTTGAAGTTAATGCATTACCAGTTGTAGGGCAAAGTATAAAATATTAAAGTTCCCCTTTTCGCTCTTTCCAGAATGCCAGTTACGTGATCAACAGACGATACTCGAAAGACAAGATGTCACCGGTGTGCCACAACTTCGTCCAGAACGCCTGGAAGAAGGACTTCTGCTCCAACTGCTTCAAGTCACGCGAGGAACATGTCAAACAGGAGCGAGCGACGGATGGTGGCAAGTACCTCGCCACACCATTCCAAAACAGAAGCACATACTTCAAGAAAACACCCCCAAGCATACTGAAAGTACACACGAAGAAGAAAAACAAACGAAACGTCACCTTCCCCGAAGAAGTATGCAGTGTTATAGGCTTCGGAGGCGACGACTGGTCGGACGGAGAGGAATTCGAAATGTCAGAGGAAACTGAAGACGAAGACCCGTTCCCTGATACTGAGGAGGAGAGAGAACTCCACAGAATCACGAAATCTAATACAGATTTCAACACAGTTAAAGCTAATCTGTTAGCAGATTCAGCAGCCAAGTCGTACACGTCACTGTTGCTCGGTAAGATGCAAACAGACTCTGAAGGCAAAAAGAAAACTCTGTTAGTATCCGTCACGCCTTTTGGTCAGGATAGCAAGCCTAATCATAAGTCACACGTCCGTAAACCCGCCGTTATACACGTATCAGAAGCATCTGTTGAAGAAACGTGTAATAGTTATAAAACTAATATAATTCTATCGTCGTATAAAGAAACAGAAACTATTATAAGTGCAGACAATAACAGTTCAACTATTTGCACTGAAAAGTCACTGTTAGAGGAGATATCAGAGACGTTAGAACAAAACCGAATGTCTAATAGTAATGATATCCATTTGTCTAAAGACAGCAATAAGCCTACTGTGGTTGACGAAAAGATGAAAGAAAATATGCAAGATGAACCCGAGAAGAAAGAAATGTGTGAAATTAAAAAGAACGGTATTGTTAGACAATCGCCATTACAGAAAACTCATGAAAGGCCGAAAGTAAACTTAAGTCGGTCTGAATTTAAGTTTTGTAAGATTAATATTGAGAGCAGCAGTGTTGATTCAGCTGTTAGCACTTTGAACTCAACTGCTAATAACTCGCTAGCCTCCGACGACGAGAGCTTCAGTGGGCGGACAGACTCGGACAATGACGACAGTGGTCACTTTTCGGAAACCCATAAATGTGAGGAAACCGTTAAGATAAAGGTATTTAGCGATGGTGATAAAAACATTAAAATGTCTCCAATCGGGCAGCTTAGAAAAGTCGACGGGCAGGCTAACAGCGGCTATTCTACATTCCAAAGTCCGATCATTGACATGCCGCCAATTATTCCTAAGCAGCCAGATAATATATTTTCTGCTGAAGCCAGTCGCGAGTTGGCGGGCGAGCCAGACGGCAGAGCCGATCCGGACGACACTACGGAAGCGCCAGCTCTACCGAAAAGTCCCATCCCCACTCTAGACCCGCGACCGTCATTCTTGCATGGCATGATATCTGACATATTGCCTGCACACAAACCGGCTCTACCAGAAAAACCCAAGCTACCAGTCAAGCCGGTTATCAAACAGACAACAAAAAAAAGTGTTATGACAACAAGTCAGCAAATAAATATGTACATGCACACAAAAAAAGATGAAGATGAGAAAATTATCGGAACGTTGAGTGAAGAAAAAAATAATGAGATAACTGAAGTGCATGAAGACAAAGCTGAACCAATTTATTATGCCCAACCGGTACTAACTAAAGAGGACAGTGACTCGTCGCTCAATAGTCTCGGCAAACGGAAAGCGCCAACTCCACCATCATCGCCTACAATTGAAGAATACCCTAACATTTACCAAAGAAACACTGCTGGATTCATGAAGTCAGACGCACCCATCGTGAGGGAATTGGAGAAAAGGGAAAGGGCCACTGGATCTGCAAGTAAACTTCGACCGGCAGAAGAACCGATTGAAATTAAAAAGGTTGATACTACCCCTGAACCAGCCCCGCGAAGGAATATATCGCTGTCTCACGACAACTTGCTTTTGGATGATAAACGCAAGGGAAAACTCAAATTCTCAATCAAGAAACTACTGCGGATAGGATCATCAAAGGATCTAGACAAGAAGGAGCTAACAGTTGCAACGGTGACAAAGATGTCGCACAAGCCTGAAGAAATATACGATCTGACTCCTAAGCCCAAACCTCGGCTCGTGATCATCCATCCTTTGGACATAAACGGATCTAACGGAGTGGAAGTTGTGAAATCAAACTGCGAAATCGCGGGAAACTTGCGTCGTCTGAGTCACGACGACGTGTCCTCGATATACAGTGGTTCTAGTTCTGCGACGGAGCCGGAGACTCCTAAGGTGGTGAACAAGCCTCCCCCTCCCCCCAGGCAGTCGAGTGAGGAACATAAGACAGTGTCCAGTATACCGAAGCCCGCACGCCCTCCGCCACCCAAGTCAGCTGCCTTGCAAAAGAAACAGAAACAACAGGCGTGGTCAACTGCACCCAAACAGGCTGATAGTATTTACGCCAACTTAGGTGAGTAAATTTCGATATTTTTTAAATATTTTCTCTATTTCATAAGTCTTAATAAGTTATTGGTGCATTGCATAATAATGATGATGTCACTTCTCATATACCACATATAGTAATTTAAAAGTAAAATCTTGAAAGAAAGTAAGTGTACGACCACATCACTGAAAACGTAACAACGCATAATTTCACTTTTCAACCATACAATTTCACGTTATTAAATTAATTTAACTAACAAAATTATTCAAATTCGCAGGAGAAATCAGATCTGCGCTCGCGCCGAGAAAACCGGAACGGACGGCGAGCATGCGCGAGAGAGAAGCGCGTTTGGAGCTGCCCAAACGTAGGAATCAGATAGACGATGACAAAGACGAAATAGACGACGGACCCCAGGAGTTAGTGCAGGCTACCAACGAACCCGTCATAAACAGTTACGACGACGTTTACAACTCTGCTAAATACGACGAAGAAAACTGTGATTCAGCCAAAAATAGCGACAGTGATTATGAATACGTGCACCACGCTAGATCGAGCTCCCCTGAATGTGATTCTGCCATAAAACCTCGAGAGTCAAACACTGAAATTGAAGCTAGGAAAAGTGAAGACAGCAGCCAAGAGTACCCAAAATACAACAACGGGATTTTCAACAGAACGTCCTTGCCGTACTGTGGTAGTGAAACGGAATCAGAAATCTATTCGCCATATAGCTTCTACAGCTCGAATGACAACATGGATAGCCCTGGCAACGAGGATTACCAAAACGAGATGACTCCTAAAACAACCACGAATAAACTTCGAGTCAGGAAAGGGCGAAGCGTGGTGCATAGAAACTTAGAAGACAATTACGGTGCAGTCGTTATAGCAAATCACGAAGCGCTCGCGCAAGTTTTAGAACAGGTAATTTTATCTTGTCTAACTGAGATTGCATAAAGTGGTAAATTGTTTTGCGTTCCCTTCGCAAGTTGGAATTAAGTTAATTTATGGAATGGTCTGTTGGGTATTCGTGATCTGAAATCTTGTTTCGTTAAGTGCTTTGTTTTGATATTGATCTCATTAATTTACTCTGTTTTAATGGTGGCTAAAACGGTACAAATATTGGATTAAAAAACAAACCAAACTTAGAATAATATTCTATTTCGGTACGTATAGGTAGTCTCGCACTAATGCAAAGGTCAATGACTTTTAATTAAAGAGGAAATAAACTTTATGCATATAGAACGGCAAACACAAATTGTATAATCCTGAGTTAGACTCAAAATATTTATATATTCATCATATTAAATAACAAAATATAAAAAAGCACATTTACTCAAATTCGTATTTCCATAAATAGTGTTAAATATTTTCACAAAATCAGTCGAAATCAAAGTCTGTAACAAACCAAAAATCGTTCATTCTCAGGTCCAACAAAGTGCAACAATGCAACCATCACTCCGGGGTCTGAAGGCTTGCACCAACCTTAGGTGGAACGACTTCGCGATCCAGCAGCCCAAACCTACCCCAGTCAAAGCTGGCAAGCGGTTCTTCTACCCAGCGATATGGAACTCCAACCAGGGTCCTGTGAATGTCACCCTGATGGTGTACAAGGAGCAGATGGCTTCGCAGATGGTCTGCCAACAGTCTGTGCAGCCGCAGACGTTGAGTTTGAATGCTATCACGGAGTTCTGTGACTTGGTACCGCTGCAGCAGTTTGGGGAGGAAGGCGAGGACTTGGTGCAAGGTAATTTTTGACATATATTTCCATACTTTCCTCACTTATGACATCACTTAATCTCTAAACTATTATAACCAAGTTCTGAAAGTCGGTTAACTTAAAACTGTTTACTATGAATTCTCAAGTTCAGTTTTTAATGTAGGCAGCTGGATGTTTGTAATGTAAGTGAAATTGAGCCTAAGTCTGTGTAATTGGGCTATAGATACGCTTAAAATATCTCTCCTGAACATTGAAATGAACCTGTCTTCTCTTTCAGCGAATTTAAAATAATTTGTTTGTTTTCAAAATAGACCATCAATATTTGTATTACAAAATATACTTCACAATAACAAGGCAGTGCATCAGTTAAATGACGCGATGTTTAAATAATAATCTCGTGTTCAATGCGTGATGTGTCCAAACATTGAATCATTAGGAAGCATATTATCTACTTTCAAAGTAGAGAAGATAACAAAAATTAATGATTTTTTCAAGCACTGATAATTTTATCAAGAATGCTCTTATCACAAACTTTCGCTACTTTCTTTATTTTAAGAATGGCATTCAAGTTGCGTGGGCGCAATGTACGAGTTATCTAAGTTATTTAGGCCGGTACTTACAAACTAAATATGTAGTCCATCTAAATACATAATCCAATGTTTATTAAAACTAGTTTATCTTGGTTCGACCATGGTTATTACTCATTTGACATGAATTCCATTTGCAGCCTAGATATTGTGGAAGCCATTAGTGTTGTGCCTCAGGCTAGAAGTTAATGTTTTTATTTTAGTTTTATTGCAATAATATAGTGACGGCTACCACGGCTACTGTAATTTAATATGGCAGGTTAACCTACTTGTGAAAGGCTATCTCAGAAAATCTAGATTGACATGTAGTTTTTGTTCGAATTGTGGTTGAAACTGAAGGAAAGGGATCTTCAGTAAACCTTGGAATTCACAGACGGCGTGTATATTACTAAAGACTTGTGGATAATTTAGACTTGTTGTACAAGATGAAATCCTAAAAACCCATCCCCACCCACACTCAGAACTCACATAGATCCGAGTTTGGAACAGAATATAAACTATATGCTAATGATCTTTCCATAATACCTACGAGTATCTAACCATGTCAATCTCTTACCATTCCAGCAACCATAGTAGTGCTAGCTCACGCCCAAGTGGACACCATCCACTCTTACGGCGAAAACCTTCACGCAGCCGAAGGTCTCACCACAAAGGAACACCAACTGGTTCAAACCGAACAGATCCACGAGGCCATCTTCATGATGCTGCAAATGATTAACGGCCTCAAGTGTTTACAAGCGCGGGGAGTTGAAGAAATCCCGGAGTCCTTGACGTCGTTCATTGCGTTGAAGGAGGTGCAGCCGCTGGCGTCCCATGGAAGCACGCTGAACCTGCCGAGCTCGCCTGATGATCGGCTGAACTCCCTTTGGGCGCCGAAGACTAATTCTTATGGGAGACTCTGCATATTACAGGGGTGAGTGTTCCTACTGCTAAGTTTATTTTTGGATAAGTTTAGTCTTAAATGCCGAGTTTTAAAACCCTAAGTAAAGGTAAAGTTTTAACTAAGAAATGAAGAAGAAAGAGAACGAATGTGTAGCTTTAGTTTTAGTGCTGCTAATTGCTTTTGTGTCTTGTCTTCAAAGCATTTTGTCAGATCGACCTATAAAAGTAAGATTGACTACAGGAAGACAGCTATTCATAAGATTTTGACTTAACATAAGGCAAGGTTTAATGTTTTGTACGAGTAAAATAAATCAATTTCTAACATTCACCTTTCTCTTTTCCAGATTGAGCGACGAAATCAACAGCAAATCGACAGACGAGGGTCATCTCAATTCTCTCTGTAAATGTGCTATAAAGGCGACCGAAATTCTCCTCCCTGGAGAGAAACTAACCCCGCTTCTTAAGGAAATATTGCATGAAGAACGAGCAGTGTCCCTGAATCAGGCGAAGTCTGTCCTGGAATTTATGTTATGGGGGCCTTTGGACGTTGTTCAAGGGGTTCCTGTGGAAGAAAGGGAACTGTCGCTACAACGGTGGCTGGACCTCGAAAGGGCAACAGTCCTACACGGTTTAGTAAGGACCAGGGTCCAACTGAACGTGTTTGAACAACTCCATCTAATGTTCTTAGTCCGGTCTACCGCGAAAGCCATGTGTGATGCCTCTGTGCTCCTCGAAAAAGCCAATGTCTATTAAATATTTTTGTAAATTTTTAAGCTTTACTTTTAATGATGGCCTCTGCGTTGATATCCAGTTTTAATTTTGTAATTTAATTAATTAATTCTTGAATTGTTCTTGTAATTATTACTGTATTTTATCTATGTTTGGTTTGTACCACAGATTACGTAAGAGGCATCTTTTCTATATTGTAAAACTTAGCTTAGGTAGGCACCAGAAGACTTTTATTTAGACTGTGTAATTCTAATGTTTGGGTATGGGACATGATTGTAAAAGATATATTAATATTTTAATATAAGTAACGTCGGCTGACGTTTTGAGATTGTGTATATTAAAATTGAATATATTATAAACTGCCATTATGGGACCAAACCGTTTAAGACTTGGTCGAAGTTATTTTAATCCATATTTTAACGCCCAATACGGGCAATATTATACTTGTCAAATAATTCAGATTCTCTACAAAATAAGAATGGCACGAAAAGTGTAACAATTTTCAACAATGTTGCCAGTTAAAAATGAATCAATTCCTACCTTTTTGGTAATAAAAAAATACAAGCATTTTTATGTTTTTCCAATCAATGTCTAGAATGGTGCCAATAAATAGAACTGAAAGTATAATATACTCATATATTAACTCCGGTGCCTTATAATGTAATATACGTAAGTGCTGTATCATATCGAATATAATTTATACTTACGAACTCCGTAGTATATAAGTTCAAATTATTAATTTACCCTTTGTAAGAGTTCATCGAATATTAAAATACATATTTCTTACTATATTTTTGAATTTTATTTTTTCAAAATAAACCTACATATTATCATTATTGCACGCCTTTTCCTAACTAGATTGGAATCAACCACCTTTTACAGTAACTGGAGGGAAGTAAGTACCTGGCACTATTACACGAGCAACATACAATCCGAACTTCAAAAATTAGATACGAAACTTTCTACAGTTCTCGCAAAACTTAATAGCGGTCAAGAGCTAAATTCAGTGCACAAGTACGCTTATATGGCCCATATTTCTTCCCAACCCGTTGATACCGAAGATCCTGTGCAGTGACACGCGCCATGTTCCGAGACGACAAAAAGTTTGACGATGCCTATATCTTGGTGTCTAAGTTCTGACCGGTAGGCAGACTTTTTGGCTTCTGACTACTCGTAACGCCAAAGATGTACAAATGACTCAATACTCAATTCTTTATTAGCATTCCACATGTTATACAGGTGGTAGGTACATTTTATAATACAGAATCAATATGGAGCCTATAGGGCACAGCTGAAAGAGGTTGGAGAGTTGTACACCAACTTGTTACCCAATCTATACTAATATTATAAAACTGAAGATTTTGTTTATTTGAACGCGCTAATCTCAGGAACTACTGGTCCGATTAGAAAAATTCTTTCAGTGTTAGATAGCCCATTTATTGAGGAAGGCTATATATTTATCCGGGTACGCCGAGTAGTTCCCACGGGACGCGGGTGAAACCGCTGGCAGACAGCTAGACTCTACAATAAAATATTGAGTAATGGGAATGAAGGTTACAGATATTAACTTAATAAAAAAAACACTCAAAATAATTTCTAATACTTTTATTGTCTCGGCATTGCAACAGATATACTACTAAGTACTAGAACTAAATACTACAGAGTATAATAACAACTAATATCCATACAGTTTAGGAAAATAATAACAATACATTTGCTGCACAAATTAATGGCACTAAATAAGGTAAGCTTCGAAAATGCCAAATTAATTAAATATACATACGTTAGCATATCAAGTTACACCAATCTGTATTATCCCAATCAATATTGAACCTTATGCTGTTTTAGATAAAATTGAAAGTCAAAGAAATTTGACAGATTGTAGTACCTTGATATGCTGTCGTCTGTACATATTTTTATAACAATATGTTTGCACATTTTATACTTCATACAACCTAAACTACTGAACTGATTTTAACCCATTCACTGTGCGCATATCAGACGCAATTTTGAAATATGAAAAGACAACTTAGAAGCTCTGATCTAATTATTTAGACATTTTTAACTAATTAAATGATGTATAATTAAACAGTAACTTAAATAACAAAATGGAAACAATAATATCAATGTTTGTCTGATTCAAATCAACAAAATTTGAGCGTAAGTAATATCGCTTGAAACTTATATACCCTTACAAAAAGAGATTTTCTTTAGTCCACTGTCAAGTCTATTTTTAACCGACATTCAATAAAAAGTATATAAAAATCTACAGTTTTTTGTATTTGAAACTGGCAATACCAAAGCGCTTTGACGGTAAACTATATGATGATGATGGCCTCCTAGCCGTTTATCGGCCACGGCGGCTGTTCTCATATAAGGAGATCAGCCAGCTGCGCAGGACATATTATAGTGCACAAGCATTTGCGCAGACACAGGTGCACTCCCTATTCCCTCACTCTCATAACCCGATGGGACGGCAATCCGACACGACCGGAGAGAGATCAGGCGCAGGACCGACATTAACGTGCTCTCCGATGCACGGGTGTATCAATCACCAACTTCCAACTCCGGGCTGCTTTGTGAAAGTTTCTAAAACCCACAAAGCGATTTCGGCCCGTCCCGGGAATCGAACCCGAGACCTCGTGATCAGCAGTCGGCTATGCGACAACTAGACCAACGAGGCAGTTAAACTATATGACATTAATGATGCCGTCAAATTTCTAATAGCGTATTTAAGACTTTAAGTCCTTATATTAAGGTTCAAAATGCAAAAACAGTGGTACTAAAGATAAACCAAGTTTTGCATATGGATTTTAAAATTAACACATGTCACCCGTCGTCGCTTATAATTAAATGATATTGTTATTGAGCTTAAGTAAATAAGTAAATTAATGTCAAGGGTTTTAGAGGCAGTAGCAAAGAAACTTATATTTTTGGAAGACCTGTTATTGTAAAATGCTTTGGTTTCATAGATCAATACAGACAAACAAACACTATATTAAAATTACTTAGACAGTTTGAAGTCTTATGGTTAAAAATGCAGACTCCGAACTGATAATATTCACTATTTTAATAGATGACACAAAAAAGTACAGAATGGCTTATAGACTCCGCACACTACAAATGTTAAGTGGGCCGATAGTTTGATCGAGCTCATAAATCAGTATGGAGATGAATGATGGATATCCGGCCGATATCATTCAGACATGTCAGACCGACTTAAATTCAAGATTAACTTCAAAATAATCGGTGACCAATATTTGGTAGGACAAAAATATAACACACTGATAACAATATATAACGCACACGCCCTACAAAATTCGGTCAGAAAATCCTAATAAGAACATCCTATCAAAAAATCGTCCCGATTGTCTATCCTACTAAAAGTCAGACGTGGCCTAAGTGTGCAATGTGCGGTTCTAAATCATGTCGTAAGCACGATAGTTGAATTAATAACAATATTTTTTATATTATTGCTACTGCCCCAAAACCCAATATACGGGACTAGAAATTAACATACAAAAATATAATAAATAATACCTTAAAATATAATGCAAAAGCAAAAAAACGATAAAACAATAAAAGCAATCGGAACCGGAATGTATATCGCACGCGGAACAAAAAATAAAAACAAAAATAATTTCTAAAACATTCCAAAAACAGATCTTAAATATTTCGCATTAGAGAAGCTTAAACTTAATAAATTATTATTAAAAAAATTGTATGAAAATAAAGCATTTTGATTTTGAAAATTATTGTAATAATATAATTAATTTCAAATTAATATGTAATATATAATTTGAAAATTATAGCATATTAATGCGTAAAAATACATGTAGTTTGAAATGCGCTCGCGAATTTGAAGATAATCTTGATTTTGTTTTTCTTTTGTCTTCTTAATTTTATAGAAATACAAATATAAAAACAAAGAAAAAATAATACAATTAAAATGTAAACAATACTTGATTTTTAGAGAATCGATTAGTAAATAATAATACAAAAACAATATGTCGGTCAAAAAAATAATGATTCATAACTTTACTTATTCGAACCAGTGGTAGTAGTTATAACAAATTGACTTGTACAAGAAATTAAAATGCTCAAGAAGAATATTATAGCTTGTATGTATATTTATCACAATTTTTAAGTACCAAGCCTTTTTTAAGCAATGCTAAAAATACAAAATCGACGCACCATTAGGTTTTTCTGTTATTCCAACGCATAATTTCACCAACAAAATAATATTTTTTTCTTAAATCAACTGTTTACTTTGAAAATTGAATGTGGGCATTTATAGGAAATAGTTGTTTTTGGAAAACTGGTGTCTAAGTTATCAATTAATTGTTCAGAGACCATAGACAGAAAAAATAGGATAGACGATATACCAAAAAGTAAAATATTTATCTTCAATCTATAATATAAAAATGAATCGCTAAATGTGTTGGTAAGTGCATAACTCATAAAAATGAAAAGCTGTTCGTTAGTCTCACTAAAACTCAAGAATGGCTGGACCGATCGGGCTTACTTTGGTTTTAAAATGTTTGTACAGATTGATGGAAGGTTTTAACGATGAGAAAATATGATTATAAAAAAAATCAGGATCCGCGTACGAAGTTGCGGGCAGAAGCTAATCTTTAATAAAAATATTCTTCTTGATCATTTAACACTTATGGCCAGTTTCAGAGTTCTTTCAAGCCGGTCCGACAGCTAATTCCGTAAAAAGTAGTCAAAATTTAAAACATTTATATGGCATTATCTGTCAGATAGCTATCTAGAACTCTATCTGGAACCTGTGAAACTGGCCGTTAAAGTTTAAAAAAAATATTCTTCTTGATCATTTAAAACTTTACCTCACTGGATACCACTTCAACATATAACTTATATTCATCCCTTATTAGAGAACATTTCACTTACAAAAACTAACAGTTTACAAACCCTTGTTGAAGTAAACGTATTCTGGCGGCTTACCATTTGTGTTCTTCAATATTTCTTCATAATTGTCTTTCTCAAAACGTTTGATCGTGTCTATGGATAATTTGCTGTGGAAGAAACGGAAATATGCGTTAGTTCATTGACATATCGGATTGTATGTGTGGATAGTCCCGTCAAAATCGGTCCAGATATTTGAGAGATTAGCCGGAACAAATAGACAGACAACAATCGTAAAATCGGTATAATATACTAATTTTATACATCTATAATCACTTAGTAAAAACCGGTTATATACCGGTAATATTGCAAACAAACACTACAATTTTATCTATACTAATATTATAAAGCTGAAGAGTTTGTTTGTTTGTTTGTTTGAACGCGCTAATCTCAGGAACTACTGGTCCGATTTGAAAAATTCTTTCAGTGTTAGATAGCCCATTTATCGAGGAAGGCTTTAGGCTATATAACATCACGCTGCAACTATTAGGAGCGAAGAAATAA
>NWSH02000437.1:13704109-13724335 GCA_002382865.2 Heliothis virescens | reverse complement strand
TATTAATAGATGAACACCAAAAAAAGTACAGAAATGGCTTATAGAATGCCAGCACACCAACAACAATGTTCAGCTGGTTGGCCCGAATAGTTTGATCCAGAGAGCTCATAAAGTCAGTAATGAAGATGAATCGAAAAATGAGATCCGGCCGATATCATCAGGACCATGTCAGACCGTATCTTTTAAATTCAACGATGAAATTCAAATAATTAGGTGACACAATATGTTGGTAGGATAGATAAAAAATAATAACACACTGATAAGCAATATATAACGCACACGGAATGACAACCGCCCTATCTAAAAATTCGTATTGCAGAAAAATACAATACAGAACATAACTATCCACAAAAATGTCACCGATTATGTCTATCCTACTAAAATGAGTTCAAATCGTAGGCTAAAGTGTCAGTCGGTAATTCTAAAATCATGTCCGTAAGCACCTGAGATAAGTTGAATTAATAATGTGAACAATATTTTTTATATTATTTAGCTACTGCCCCAATAGCCAAGTAATACGGGTACATTAGAAAATTAACTATACAAAAATATAATAAATAGATAGCCTGTAAAATATAATGCAAAAGCAAAAAAACGATAAAACATAAAAGCAATCGGAACCGGAATGTATATCGCACGCGAATCACAAAAATAAAGAACAAAAATAATTTCTAAAACATTCCAAAAACAGAATTCTTAAATAATCGCTTAGAGAATCACTTCAAACTTAAATAAATTATTATTAAAGCAAAATTGTATGAAAATAATAGCATTTTTGATTTGAAAAATTATTGTAAAATAAATTAATTTCAAATTATATGTAATATATATATTTGAAATTATAGCAATAATTAATGCGTAAAAATACATCGTAGTTTGAAAATGCGTCGCACAGGAATTTGAAGATAATCTTGATTTTGAGTTTTCTTTTTGTCTTCTTTGAATTTTATAGAAATACAAATACATAAAAAACAAAGAAAAATAATACAATTAAAAAGTGTAAACAATAGCTTCGATTTTTGAGGAGATCGATTAGTAAATAATATATCAAAAAACTATTGATATGAATTCAAAAACAATCACATGATTCTCATAACTTTACTTCATATATCGACCAGTGTAGTCAGTTATAACAAATATTGATTGTACAAGAAATAAAAAACTGCTCAAGAAGAAATATTAATACTTGTATGTAATATCGGCATTTATCACAGATTTGTAAAGTACCGAAAGGCATTTTTAAGCAGTGCTAAAAATACAAAAAATCGACAGCAACCATGAGGTTTTTCTGTTATTAATTCCAAGCGACAGAGAGATATTCCACAAACAAAATATAATTATAATTTTTTTCCTTAAATCCATCTGTTTACTTTGAAAATATGTAAAATGTAGGGCATAATTCATACGGTCAAATTGTTTTTGTTTTTTGAACTGGTGTATGGTCTATAGTTAAGTCAATATTTGTTCAACGAGAAGACAATAACAGAAAAAAATAGGATACACAGATATATTTCCATATAATCACATATAATCCATATAAAAGTAAATTTAATCTTCATATCTAATAATTAAAAAAAATGAATCCGCGTAAAATGTGTTGGTTAAGGTCATTGATACTCATACAAATATAGAAAAGCTGTTAACGATAGTAGTGTCCTCACAGAAACTCGACATCGGCTGGACGATCGGGCTTAACTTTGTTTAAAATGTTTACAGATTGATGGAAGTTTAAGCCATTGATAAAATATGATATAATAAAAGACAATTCAAGGAAGCTGACAACAAATATTTCGGAGGCTCAGAGAGTCTAATCTTGAATAATCAAGTCATTCTTACTTGATCATTTTAATCGACTATGATGAAGCCGGATGTTTCCAGTAGTTCTTTTCACACGCTAACGGTTCCGACAGCAAATTCCAGTAAATATAGAGAAAGTCAAAATATAAATGCATTATAAGCTGCATTATCTGTTCAGATGAGCTATCTGAAGAACTCTATCTCGGAAACCTGTGCCAAAACTGGCCGTTAAAGTTTAAAAAAATATTCCTTCTTTGATTACATTTTAAAAAAAACTATAAGGTTACCTCACGTGGACTATACCACACAAATTGAGAGAAATTATTCGATCAACATAATAACTTATCATTCATCTCCCTATTAGAAATTCACTTACAAAAACTAACAGTTTACAAACCCTTGTTGAATTAAACGTTACATTACTGGAGCAGCACTCTATCATTTGTGTTTCATTCAAATATTTTCTTCATAATTGTTCGTTCGTCAAAAACGTTTGATCGTGTGCATGTGATAATTCTTGCCTTATGGAAGAAACGGATATGCGTTAGTTCATTGACATAAAAAAATTCGGATTGTTAGTGTGGATAGTCCCCTGTCAATCGGTCCAGATCATTTTAGTACGGCACCTTAAGACCGGAACAATATAGACCTAACAACAATCGTATATATATATCTGGCACTATAGCTCTTACAACCATAACATAATTAATTCATATAACATCTAATAATCACATTAGTAAAACCGGTTTAATACCGAGGTAAATATATTGCAAACAAATACTGGCTTTACAATATATCTAGTAAAAGCTAAATATTATAATAGAATGCATCGAAAGTAGTTAAGATCTTTGGATTGTTTGATTTGAAAGCCGCAATCTCACGGAACTACTGTAACCCGATTGAGCAAATGAAACTTCCTTGCTTCAGTGTTACAGATAGGCCATTGATCGAGGAAGAGCTTTATCTCATTATTAACAATCACGCTGAGCCAAAACATTATAAGAGAAGCGAAAGAAATATCACCCGGGATAAAGTGGAACAAAACGGGAAAATTATTCTCATCCTCTAGAAGCTTTCGTTGCTTGCCGGACTCTGAAAGACGTCATCAAGATAAAAAATAATATATGTTACGAAAGAAAATTATTTCTCATGAAATGAGCCTAGAAAAAACGTCCGCGAAGTCAGTAATAAAGCTCTATCTTTTAAGTATTAACTTGGACTCATAGAAGCCAGATTTTTGTGAGGTAATCTTTGTGGACCAATATTGCATGTTATTTGTCTAATGCCAGTTGTATTAAACCTTTAATAATTATTAATCTTATCCAAATATAATAATAAATACGGTTGATTAGATTAAGATATTTTGTAATAATCCTATACTAAATTAGTTATGTGTATAATGTTTAAATGTTAGTTTGTTTGTTTGATACGCGAGAGCTATATCTCTATGGAAACTTAGCTGGTTGCCGTATTCGAAAAGAATTCTTTCAGTGTTGAAGTAGCTTAATTTTATACGAGACAGGTTTTCTTTTATTACTGGTGCGATCACCGTAATACTCTATCTGTCATTCCTTCTTCTTTACTATCACTTCGTCTCTTCTATCTATAATAATAAGAGCTCTAATGTCCTGTCGATTCCTGACTCAAACCATCAAGCGCGGCCACAAACCGCGTGAACTTATTTAAGTGCTGATTTTTTTCACTAGAGGTCCCATCTAACTCTGAAGCGAGTTAAGAAAGGATTTGGATATTGCGTGTCTCTAAGGAGTGTCGGTTTGAATAGGGTTAAAACTTTGTATGGCGAATGAAATATTAACTTGGTGAAGTTACCCCTTGAAAATAAAATAAGTACGACGGGTTGGGGGTTTTTTCACATTTTTTTAAATAAATCATTATTGGTTATAAATGGGGTTTCCGGTTAAAATGGTTGACAATTTTATGGGGAACTTAACAACGCAAAGCCCAAAAACCCATAAAACCTATAAAGCTGAAATTTTGCACAGAGGTTCATCATAAGAGTTTTCACGCGAGATATGAACGATTTTTGAAATATATGGTTGAAATTTGAATGCGAACTAATATTAATGACAGAATTTCGAATAAAAACTTCGTGAAGTAATCAAGTATTAAATATCTTCAGCAGAAAAATTTTCATCAGTGAAAATTTTTTAAGAATTTACTTCACCGAAGTTTTTACTTCGAAATCGTCAGTTAATATTATTCGCCATTCAAATTTTCAACCCCTACCTTTCAAAAATCGTTATTCTTATCTCGCGTGAAACTCTATGAGAACCTCTGTGAAATTCAGCTTTAATTAGTTTACGGTTTGGGCTTGCGTTGATTAGTTCCCCATAAAAATTGTCAACCCCATTTTAACCGGAAAACCATTTTAACCCAATAATGGTATTTTATTTAAAAAAATGTGAAACAGCTGTTTTACTTATATTTTATTTCAAAGGATAACTTCACCAAGGTTAATATGTCATTCGCCATACAAAGTTTCCAACCCCTATTCAACCCCTTAGGACACGAAAGTTCAAAATCCTTTCTTAACACCGCGTCAGAGTCCTTAAGATGAAACAACCTCTGTGAAAAAAATCAGCTTTAATTAGAGGTGTCAACCGGGTTTGGGCCGTGCGATTTGATCAGTGAATCCAACAGGACTTAGAGTTTTATTTATATAGATAAGAAGACGAAGATTAGAAAAGAAGAAGAAGAATAGAAGACACGTGACGCACCCGGAAAAAAGAAACCCTTCCTCGATAAATGACTATTCAACACTGAAAGAATTTTCAAATCGGACCAGTAAAGTCCTGAGATTAGCGGCGTTCAAACAAACAAACAAATAAACTTTATAATATTAGTATAGGATTAAATACTCTTAATCACACAATATTTATTATTAATTTGGATAAAGATTAATATTATTACGTTTGATACAACCTTACAAATAATGCCCATTCATTTCCACCAAAGATTACCACAAACGGTTCCTAGAAGAGTTACTAAAAGAGTAGACATATACTGTCGCGGACATTTTTTTTAGGCTCATTTCAAGAGAAATAATTTTTCTGTACATATTATTTTTGGTATCCTGAACCGTTTTCGCAGCGCACGCAAACGAAAGCCTTCCAAGATGAATATTTTTCCCGTTTTTTCCACGCTTTTTCCGGTTTGTTTGTTTGTTTGTTTGAACGCGCTAATCTCAGGAACTACTGGTCCGATTTGAAAAATTCTTTCAGTGTTGAATAGCTCATTTATCGAGGAAGGGTTTCTTTTTATCCGGGTGCGTCACGTAGTCTTCTATCTTCTTCTTCTTCTTCTATCTTCGTCTTCTTCTATCTATATAAATAAAACTCTAAGTCCTGTCTGATTCACTGACTCAACATCGCACGGCCCAAACCCGTGAACCTATTAAGCTGATTTTTTTCACAGAGGTTCATCTTAAGACTCTGACGCGTGTTAAGAAAGGATTTTTTGAAATTCGTGTCCTAAGGGGTTGAAATAGGGGTTGAAACTTTGTATGGCGAATGAATATTAACTTGGTGAAGTTACTCCTTGAAATAAATAAGTAAACACGTGTTTCACATTTTTTTTAAATAAATCCATTATTGGGTTAAAATGGGGTTTCCGGTTAAAATGGGGTTGACAATTTTTATGGGGAACTAATCAACGCAAGGCCCAAACCCGTAAACTAATAAAGCTGAAATTTTGCACAGAGGTTCATCATAAGAGTTTCACGCGAGATAAGAAACGATTTTTGAAATAGGTAGGGGTTGAAATTTGAATGGCGAACTAATATTAATGACGAATTTCGACATAAAACTTCGTGAAGTAATTCTAAAAAAATATCCACGTGATGAAATTTTTCTGCTGAGATATTTAATTTGAAGATCTAGAACACCTTATGTGGAACTTCAAGAGCCCAGCTATACTATAACACGTGTAGGAATGATGTCTTAGCAAAANAAGTTACTCCTTGAAATAAATAAGTAAACACGTGTTTCACATTTTTTTTAAATAAATCCATTATTGGGTTAAAATGGGGTTTCCGGTTAAAATGGGGTTGACAATTTTTATGGGGAACTAATCAACGCAAGGCCCAAACCCGTAAACTAATAAAGCTGAAATTTTGCACAGAGGTTCATCATAAGAGTTTCACGCGAGATAAGAAACGATTTTTGAAATAGGTAGGGGTTGAAATTTGAATGGCGAACTAATATTAATGACGAATTTCGACATAAAACTTCGTGAAGTAATTCTAAAAATTTATCCACGTGATGAAATTTTTCTGCTGAGATATTTAATTTGAAGATCTAGAACACCTTATGTGGAACTTCAAGAGCCCAGCTATACTATAACACGTGTAGGAATGATGTCTTAACAAAAGTTGTTTAGTCTGGTGGGTTGACTTACAAAAATGAAAGTTCTGAATCGCCTCGCATATTCAGTCGCTACCGGGCTCTCAGAATACGACATCCGATGCTTCAGATCTTTGATTTTGACGACCCCGTTGTCGCTGGCATAAGCGACATAATCCGCGTACGAAGTCGCGGGCAGAAGCTAGTCTATTTATATAGATTGAATGTTAATAAATACATACCATCTCTGTGGGAAGATTGCGCAGGCAGTCGGCACCATGAATGTTAGGCTGAAATGTAAAAATTAAAGTAAGTATGAAATACATTATTCTTAACAAATCCAAACAATATTAAATCGACATTACTACCTGAAAATCAATACTTGGAGTAATGAACCAATTTAGCAATCTGTAGATTCCAGAATTTTTTTTAGAGTGGACTCCATAAATCATGTATCACGTGAAAAAAAGTACAGTTTTTCGCAAATTTCAATGGCGATCTGCCACTAAATTCACCTCTGTCCGACGCTGATACCAAGAAATGATTTTTGCGCAGCGACTCGGGCTGTTTTGACGACAGTCAGTTCTCGTCAAACATTTTGTCATCACTGAACATTGCGCGATTAGCTGCGCAGAAACCAATTTTAGGTATCAGCGGACCAGCGGGGCACTAGGGTCTGTCCTGTCGGGGCTGCGGGTTGTTCGCGCGAGTGACGTTGTCCCTGGCACACAAAGGGCTCCCGAAGGAACACGGTGGGTTTTAGTCAGTAAGTCTGACACTCCCTCACGCTGTCACCCACAGCGGGAGGGGTCATTTAACCAGTGGCGTAGCTACGAAGGGGCCTGCCGGGCAGCGCCCCGGGGCCCCCAAGCTCAGGGGGCCCCTCGAATCATTACCAGAAAATGACGATCACACTGAACTTTTTCCTTCTACTTACTTCCTTTTACTCAGAGAACCAAAAAAAACTTCGCTCTGTTCGCGCATGTTACGTATCCCTTTCCTTTTTCCTTTAAGGGGCGCCATTTTTCTATTTGCCCCGGAGCCCGCGGTTGCCTAGCTACGCCTCTGCATTTAACGGGTAGATGTTAAAGATAGTAAAATAATACTCACAACATGCCAACAATAGCTGTCTGTATACCGATGTGTGCCCACCGGATGCGCTGCATCCAGGGCTTGGGCTCCAGGCGCTCCATGATGACCGGCAGCAGCAGCATGCCAGGGGCACACATTACTATCCTGGAATTGTGGACAAAAATACATTAATAATTGAAGTAACTGAAACATTATAAATAGTCGTCAGTAAGTGCTATTTTCACAGGTTCTAGTTGGCTATCTGATAGATACGGCCATAAAAAGGTTTTTAATTTTAACAACTTTTATTTTTACTTTTTTACTACAAAACTGGCAATATGCCTATTTCATACACAAACAAATAATAATAATGTTATTAATTTTGTATATGAAAGAGTAGCTCATTGTATGTTTCGTACAATAAAAGATGAATTCTTTATGACTGCAATCGTGTAGTATTTATATTTGCAACAAATGTCAGCTTTTTCCATTCATTTGACATTAAGAGACGTTGAAAAAGCCACGTCCCTCCTCTTACCTCGAAGTTACTACTTGAGAAATTCCTTTAGCTGGCGCCAGCTGAGATTTACCTATTACTTTTCCATTTTCATCCGTCACATCCAAACCTGGAAATAACGAAGTTATATAAATTAATTACAATTTAAAATACCGAAGACTACCCGAGTTTTTAACTGACAACAGAAAGGCATATTTTTAAAGAATACAATATTTTTATCAATCAGAAATAGTAAGAAGTCCTTAATTTAAAAAAAATACTACTGAATGAAGACTTTGATATTGCCCTTTGAACAGCTTAATCAACTCCACATTTCTCAATAATTATCTTTGTTATATTATAACAGTATCACAAAGAACTGTACACACGCAAGATGCACTTGCACAATACCTCTTTCAAGCGACGACGGTTGATTAAAATTAATTAATGTACAGACGACAGCAGGTCACGCTATCCGAATCTGTCAAATTTTACCAATCGAACATTAACCTTCCACTATTGTGATAAGGTTGAAAATCTATTGCAGAAATTTGTAAGATTGTGGTAACTTGATGTGCTGTCGTCTGTACATACAATATGTTCATAGTTTACATACCTAGTAGTATTTCATTCTGTCTCATCAGAGGTATGTTCACCCAATTAGCGGCCGCCACTGCCACGAATGGGACGAAACGCTGGAAATAAATGTATATATGGAAAATTAGTATTTTTGTCTGTGTATCAAGACAAGAATCTATAATCTATACTAATATCATAAAGAGGTAAAATTTGTAAGTTTTTTTGTAGGAGCTAATCTCTGGAAGTAACGAACCGATTTAAAACATTCTTTCACCATTCGAAAGCTACATTATCCACGAGTGACATAGGCTATATTTTATCCCGGTACGGGCAGTAATTCCCACGGGACGCGAGTGAAACCGCAGGAAAACGGCTAGTCTATAAAATAAAATATTCTTTTGTTTGTAAAATAATTATATTGTTTGTAAAATAATTAAATCGATTTCATTTTTTATTTTAAACATAGGATATATTTTACACCTGTCATTTTAAACTACTCGACCGATGTGAAAAATTATTACAGTGTTAAATACTAGTATAACGGTACTAGAGGGTACTTTTTACCTGGGTGCTTCATTTTACCTAGAAAGCATGATCCAATACTTATAGATCATTCATTTTTAGGTATAAGGTATGAATAGTATTTGTTTTTGTACACAACGAATCGATTTTCGTTTTAAGGATGTGACAAATCGAATCCATACATTTTACCTAAAAAACATGATCTAATACTTACTGCAATAAATTATATAAATTATATATAAATTTGATATGACTGTGTAACCTTGATTATTTGTTTTATTCATACACATTTTCCGAACTAAACGACTCAAGAATTTAGGGGAAAATTGTAAAATGTCTACCCTAATTGAGCAGTGAGATACATATATTTCACGTCGATTCGTTATAATTTAAATATACTTATAAGGATGTATTTAACATTGTGCAAAATATTATCAATACTGGTTTTGTCTATTCCACTATCACACTATTTTAATTAGTAGGTAACAGCCGTTTCCAATATTCGATCTATCCGTTCATTTGCTAACTAGAGATAGGAATTTAAAAATTACTTGTATGAGGCTAATGTCAAATTCCTATCTCTAGTAAGCCAAACCACAGAGAGATAAATTATTGGGAGCGTCTGTTATAAATTATTATTTTATTATGTATGGACAATGTATCAGTAACAGCGGTATCACCCGCGTCCCGTGGGAACTACTCCGCGCACCCGGATAAAAAGTATCCTATAGCCTTCCTTGATAAATGGGCTGTCTAACACTGAAAGATTTTTTCAAATCAGACCTGTACTTTCTGAGATTAGCGCGTTCAAACAAACAAAATCTTCAGCTTTATAGTATAAGTATAGATTTGGAAGATTAGAACTTAGAATTTGGACCCATACTCTGTGTAGTAATCCTACAGATAAAACACTTGTAATACCATGGTTATTGAAGTTTATTATGACTATCTTATCGATAATGTGTTTAAGCCGCTATTAATGTTATCAGATATCGAGATATTCTCGTTTACATGACATAAACGTTTTAACATTAGGAGTCTATTTTTACTAATATTTTTAGCGCAGTTGTTGATTTTTGAAGATAATGGAAGTGAGCAAAGTAGGAATGTTAGACGACTGCCTATAACGCGGTAACTTTTTCTGATAATCACGCAGCAGGTAAGAATGAAGTCTCTGATAGAGTTTCGTATTAATTAGTTAAGTTATAATTATGCACAGATATGTACAGACAACAGCACATCAAGTTACCACAATCTGTCAAATTTCTGCAATGGATTTTCAACCTTATCACAATGGAGGTAGGTTAATTTTCGATTGGTAAAATTTGACAGATTCGTATACGTTGACCTGCTGTCGTCTGTACATCAAGCTACTCCAATCGGTATAATTTTTCCAATCAACATTGAACCTTATACTTTGGACAAAGTTGAAATTATTAAAAAGAGACAGATTTTAGTAGCTTGATCAGCCGGCGTCTGTATATTATTAAATACATAATACTGAACTCTAAAACTGACTTAACTCTTACTTGCTGTGGGATTGTTAGAAGGAGTGATCGGCCATTTAGTTTATCGAGTTTTAGTCAGAAGTCTTATGCCCAATTGCACCAAGATTATAAGCTCCTTTTATCCAACCCCCAAATAGAATATAGTTTCACCGACATCGTAACCCCTAACGGTTTGTGAAAACAAAACGGTCTTTTAAGAGTCCCCCAAACCTGTTAAGGGAGCCCGTACTTAGGGGCTGGTGGTGAAATTGGGCATTACACTCCACTTTGCTCTCCTATTCTCTCCGGAAAAAAATAAACAAGCTACCATTACTTTGTTTCAGCCATAAAGTATTACGTAAAATTTAAGAAGATAAACTTACAGCAAGAATAGGATTCTTCGCCCTCTTCTGAACACTGAACTTGAAGATCAGTGCAGTGGTCATAGCAGCCGAGGTGGCCGACACATACGCGATGCCCATCTGTGTGGTCGTGAGGGGGGAGTTCGCGTTACGATTCGTGTAGTTCACGAGCGCGTTGAACGACTGGTTCACCCATTGCCAGAATACTACTGCTACTGGTGTTCTGAAGGAAAATGTTTAATTCTTAAATGTTGGGAAAAATATTTAGAGCCTGTTTCACAGGTCCTAGACAACTGTCTGACTGATAATGCCACAGAAATTTTGTAATTTTGACTATATGTATAGAACTTTATCTGCAACGTCCTGAACTAGTCCTTAGTTTTAACATTTGGTTGAATCTTAAAATAATAAATGCGAAATAGCAAATCCTTAAGTAATAAAGACGCCAAAACGGCTGAGCCGGTTAATTTGAGATATGTTGTAGGGGGCATTCTGGGGGCGGGCAGTCGCCGGTGGGGGCCTGGACGCTATGGACTCCCAGGCCCCAACCACTCAGGCGAGGTCGGAGTGCCGCTGGGTATTTTTAGTGGGTATACCGGGAACGATTGTACCGGGGAGTCCCACATACCCCTCTCCCATCCCCGACGGGTATACGCAATTGTCATTTTTTCCCAGCGACAAAAAATAAATAAAAAGGAGGGCATTCTGGAGATGGACGCGAACGGAGACGCAGGGGCGTAATCTAGTAATGTTACTCATTATAAGTGTTGTTAATTTGGGTGCTTTTATGAGGCAAGCTTTCTAATTATTATGGTGTATGGTGGTATATTAATAATAGATCACTATGAAGCTTGATGTTTCATCTGCATATGGTAAACCTTATTTTTATCTTTACCTACTTGCTATGAGTAGGTGATAGGAACAATGAAATGAGTAATGTTCAGAGGAAAATTGTAAAATTAATAATTTGGACAAATTCTGGTCATATTGTCCTACCACACGCAAAAACCCGTTGGAGGAAAAAGTGTAAAGTATCATTTTGCGTGTGTTTGTTCATATTGAATTAATAAACAAATATCTAGAAACAACAAAATTCCTTGGCAACACATTGCCGTGACGTTGGCTATAAAAGTTAATCCAGTCTGCACATTATTAGAGTTTTGACCTACATTAACCGGTCGTCATTGCAACTGCAAATTATTTCTACGTAAACATCGTGCACTTGCTGGATAATTTTATTTACAAAATACTTTCTAGGACGACAAAACTGATACTAAGAAGTTATCTTAAAAGTAGGCGCACTTTTGCGCAAACCGTTGCGCTAAGATGCGCAAACCGTTGCGCTAAGATGCGCAATCCGTTGTGCGAGGATGCGCAAGCCGTTGTGCGAGGATGCACAAGCCGTTGCGCTAAGGTGCCAGTGAGTCAATAAAACTATAATAAATTAATTATTACAACTATTATAAGGAGTGTTTTTTTATATACCTATACCACTGCAACATAGCTCCAGTAATAAGACATCCTCCAGGCATCTGGAATGACATTCTTCCGAACACATTCTGCAATTCCCCGCTGTCGGGATGGAAGGCAGACTCGTAAAGCTGCTTCGCTCGCACTAGTTGCTCGTATTTTGTGCCGGCTGGCTCTTGGCCTGCTCTAGGAGAAAAGTGACACAATGCATTAAAATCTTAATTGGCACAAACCAAAAAAGACAATTGCGTTTAGGAAAGTCTGGCTTTGAATCTATACTAATATTATAAAGCTGAAGAGTTTGTTTGTTTGAACGCGCTAATCTCAGGAACTACTGGTCCGATTTGAAAAATTCTTTCAGTGTTAGATAGCCCATTTATCGANATACTGAACTCTAAAACTGACTTAACTCTTACTTGCTGTGGGATTGTTAGAAGGAGTGATCGGCCATTTAGTTTATCGAGTTTTAGTCAGAAGTCTTATGCCCAATTGCACCAAGATTATAAGCTCCTTTTATCCAACCCCCAAATAGAATATAGTTTCACCGACATCGTAACCCCTAACGGTTTGTGAAAACAAAACGGTCTTTTAAGAGTCCCCCAAACCTGTTAAGGGAGCCCGTACTTAGGGGCTGGTGGTGAAATTGGGCATTACACTCCACTTTGCTCTCCTATTCTCTCCGGAAAAAAATAAACAAGCTACCATTACTTTGTTTCAGCCATAAAGTATTACGTAAAATTTAAGAAGATAAACTTACAGCAAGAATAGGATTCTTCGCCCTCTTCTGAACACTGAACTTGAAGATCAGTGCAGTGGTCATAGCAGCCGAGGTGGCCGACACATACGCGATGCCCATCTGTGTGGTCGTGAGGGGGGAGTTCGCGTTACGATTCGTGTAGTTCACGAGCGCGTTGAACGACTGGTTCACCCATTGCCAGAATACTACTGCTACTGGTGTTCTGAAGGAAAATGTTTAATTCTTAAATGTTGGGAAAAATATTTAGAGCCTGTTTCACAGGTCCTAGACAACTGTCTGACTGATAATGCCACAGAAATTTTGTAATTTTGACTATATGTATAGAACTTTATCTGCAACGTCCTGAACTAGTCCTTAGTTTTAACATTTGGTTGAATCTTAAAATAATAAATGCGAAATAGCAAATCCTTAAGTAATAAAGACGCCAAAACGGCTGAGCCGGTTAATTTGAGATATGTTGTAGGGGGCATTCTGGGGGCGGGCAGTCGCCGGTGGGGGCCTGGACGCTATGGACTCCCAGGCCCCAACCACTCAGGCGAGGTCGGAGTGCCGCTGGGTATTTTTAGTGGGTATACCGGGAACGATTGTACCGGGGAGTCCCACATACCCCTCTCCCATCCCCGACGGGTATACGCAATTGTCATTTTTTCCCAGCGACAAAAAATAAATAAAAAGGAGGGCATTCTGGAGATGGACGCGAACGGAGACGCAGGGGCGTAATCTAGTAATGTTACTCATTATAAGTGTTGTTAATTTGGGTGCTTTTATGAGGCAAGCTTTCTAATTATTATGGTGTATGGTGGTATATTAATAATAGATCACTATGAAGCTTGATGTTTCATCTGCATATGGTAAACCTTATTTTTATCTTTACCTACTTGCTATGAGTAGGTGATAGGAACAATGAAATGAGTAATGTTCAGAGGAAAATTGTAAAATTAATAATTTGGACAAATTCTGGTCATATTGTCCTACCACACGCAAAAACCCGTTGGAGGAAAAAGTGTAAAGTATCATTTTGCGTGTGTTTGTTCATATTGAATTAATAAACAAATATCTAGAAACAACAAAATTCCTTGGCAACACATTGCCGTGACGTTGGCTATAAAAGTTAATCCAGTCTGCACATTATTAGAGTTTTGACCTACATTAACCGGTCGTCATTGCAACTGCAAATTATTTCTACGTAAACATCGTGCACTTGCTGGATAATTTTATTTACAAAATACTTTCTAGGACGACAAAACTGATACTAAGAAGTTATCTTAAAAGTAGGCGCACTTTTGCGCAAACCGTTGCGCTAAGATGCGCAAACCGTTGCGCTAAGATGCGCAATCCGTTGTGCGAGGATGCGCAAGCCGTTGTGCGAGGATGCACAAGCCGTTGCGCTAAGGTGCCAGTGAGTCAATAAAACTATAATAAATTAATTATTACAACTATTATAAGGAGTGTTTTTTTATATACCTATACCACTGCAACATAGCTCCAGTAATAAGACATCCTCCAGGCATCTGGAATGACATTCTTCCGAACACATTCTGCAATTCCCCGCTGTCGGGATGGAAGGCAGACTCGTAAAGCTGCTTCGCTCGCACTAGTTGCTCGTATTTTGTGCCGGCTGGCTCTTGGCCTGCTCTAGGAGAAAAGTGACACAATGCATTAAAATCTTAATTGGCACAAACCAAAAAAGACAATTGCGTTTAGGAAAGTCTGGCTTTGAATCTATACTAATATTATAAAGCTGAAGAGTTTGTTTGTTTGAACGCGCTAATCTCAGGATCTACTGGTCCGATTTGAAAAATTCTTTCAGTGTTAGATAGGCCATTTATCGAGGAAGGCTACTTTTTATCAGGGTGCGCGCAGTAGTTCCCACGGGAGAGCGGGTGAAACCGCTGGCGGAAGCTAGTAATAAATAAAAAGAACTTTTATAAATCAGTAAGCTAATAGCTTTTCAACGAGTATTATATTTATAAGCTCTAAAAATGTGGATATTTTTATTAGTAACACCACCAAAAATATGTCTGAACAAATCATATCTCCAAGTAGACTGGGTGGCCGATAAATAATTGACTCTTTACCCCACCTTGATTCTACCACAATCTAAAATGCCAGCCATGCAACCCAGTAGGTAAATATTCTTCATTAGCCACATTAAAACTTACTTGTACTTCAAATAAAGGTCCTTAGCAGCATGCAGCTCGCTCTCTGAAGCGAGAGACAGCAGAGGGTTGGATATGAAGGCGAAGTGCTTGAACCGGCCCACAAATGTACTCTGGTCCCAAAGGGGTTGAGTAATGTCTATGCGCTCCATTGCCATG
This sequence comes from Heliothis virescens, assembly GCA_002382865.2. Lineage (NCBI taxonomy): Eukaryota > Metazoa > Arthropoda > Insecta > Lepidoptera > Noctuidae > Heliothis > Heliothis virescens. The sequence goes on along the minus strand of NWSH02000437.1, from coordinate 13,709,115 downwards.
GCCTGAAAGTAAATTTTGCTTTACTAGTTGTTTCTCCACGGTTTTACCCGCGTGCCGGGGGATCTTTTTCCTGTAGCTGGACAAAATATAGCTTATGTTACTTGGGGATAGTCTAGCTTCACAACAGTGAAATAATTTTTCAAATCGGATCAGTAGTTTCCGAGCCTTTGAGGTAAAAACAAATGAACAAAAAAATGTTTTCTCTTTATTATAGCTCCTGTATTAGTGTAGTGATTGCAAGTACCCGCTGATTATGGGGACCTGGTTTGGATTTTATTACTTAATTGTAAATTGTAAATAAGTGTTCCTAATGCCTTGTGATTTCCTCTTGTAATTCATTAGAAATTATACATACTTGAAAAAGATCAAACTAACGAAAAATTTAACAACGAAATTTGGTACAGCTCAAAATATGAGTCAAAATCGAAGACTGCGTTATGCACCAATTTTAATGCAGTGCATCCCAAGTGCATCAGACTATACTCGTACATAGAGTAACATACTTATATCAGATGCTGATATTAAAATGATTGATAAAGGTCATCATAATTATCATACTGTACTCGCATAAAAGAATTGCAATGAATTTGTATGGTACAAAGGTTGATATAATATAAAAGTCACATTGATAAGACTACTCAATATAAAAATATTTTTTTCTATAGTTAATAACTGCCTTGCTCATTTATAATTTTAATAAGGAAGTCTGTTACACTTTTATGCCAAAATGACTGAACCGTTTGAAACAGAATTTGGCTTGGAGAAAGATGATACCCTGGAGAAAGAGATATTTAGGCATGTTTATATTTAGGTGCACTAAACATCTATAAAAAGAAGTATATGGAATAAGAAAACATGCTGTGTAGACTCCAAAAAAAATTGGAATATAGCAGGAGGATGATGATGATGTGCAAATATAAAAAAAATGGATTTATATTTAACAAAGATAAAGTAGTTTATATTCTAGTTAGCCAATGGATAATTAAGTTTCTATAAAAATAGTACATCTTGAACAAGTATAAGTTGAAATAATATTGAGTGCAAGGAAAAATTATACAGGGCTAGAGATTAAAGGGAGAAAATTCAACAGTCATGCTAATTTGAAACTGGCATTTTACCAAACATGTGCCATAAAAAAAAGAAAATCAATTCTCTTACTTTTTAAGACGTTCAACAGGTAATTAAAATTAATTTGCATAACAGAGGTAGAAGCTATTATTTCAAATGTGGTGAACTCATGTTACCAACACTATAGGCTTACAACAATGAAATATTTTAATATTTTCACCGGCCTATATTTATTTTAAGCTCTCAAGGTTTTTGCAAAAATGTAACTATGCTAATTACCTGTGCCTAGTACTATTTTTTTACGGCAGTAAATAGTAAATCAATAAGAATTTAAAATAGTCGTCAGACAACTCAAGACAACAACATTCATAATGCCTTGGCCTTGAATACACGATGGTTAAATAAAGCCGCGACAAAAACCGCTATTTAGCAAACTGAGAAAATCAAAAAAGAATAATTTCGCATAGATTATGTAAGTCCGCTGTTAAAAATTTAATTTCCACACATTCTGGTTACTTTGTAGAGCAGAATAAAGTGTATTTTACTTACTGTGGGGGTGTTGTAATTTACTGACGAACAAGTAACGAATAAATGTATTTTATTGATACAAAATGCTTGATATAAAGTATCGGCGCCGCGAAGATAGAAACAACTGTCACGCACGAACGCGGAGCCGGATTCCGAAATAGTAGTAGGTAGACAGCAGAACTGTCAAATGCCAAAACAATCAATGAATCTGACAAGAATCTGACACTTTGCTGATAGCAAGTTGACAGCGATAAGCATTGAGGGGTTAAGGGACAGTGGTCGAGTCGAGTACCGAGTCTAGCGTTCAAATCACCAGCAATTATTTTGAGGTTTTAAAAGTTACACAAATGCACAACAATTTTACTCGAAAATTAATAAATCATGCATTTTTAAATGGGAAAATGTTGAATGGGTAATTCTCACACATAAAGATATAAGAAAAAAATGCGCTAAAATTGGGCTATATGACTAATGACCATTGCCAATTTCTTGGTAAAAAATAACTCGTTCTGTTCAAGTGTTCATGTCGTCTATGATTTAACAAAATATGGCGGCTGTCGTAGCAACAGCCGATATGACGATTCAAAAGAATTCTCAGATTTTAGTAAATGTTGAAGAAGCTCTAGCCGATTTAATTGTGGTATCATATTGCACTGACGATAAAAAGTTCCAAGGTGTGCTTCTGGACTCCAACAAAGGGTAGGTAGCCGAGATATAACCAAGTGTCTTTTTATCGATTAATGGAAAAACCTTTTAAAATTTACATTATTTTCACTATATTTTTGCAGTAACTTGCCTTTTGGAGTGTATAGCCTCAATCCAGCATTCTCAAAACAGGCTGTGCCTACAAATGAAAGCGATAAGTTGCATTCCGTTAGTCAAAGGTTCACATACCAAGAACCCCAATATGAGGGAGAGAACTCACAAAAATCTAAAAAGCCTGCTCCTAAGGGGAAGCAGCAGCAAAAGATGACCGTCCGGTTAAGACCTCGGAAGGTCTTATGCTCAAATTGCCAAGGGATTTGTAATGAGAACAACGAAAACGTAGACGTGTCTAAAAAACGAAAGATGGAATCTGATGACGATATGTCTCGCCTCTCTGAGTCATCGAGGACAGAGAAAAAGTATTTGATGGGCAGCATGCTCATACCCAAGCTGTCCAGGCTACAACCAAGCGAAATCAGCAGTGCTGTGAGAGGGACACCAAAAGTTTCCAACAAGGCTAGTGAAAAACAAATTAAAAGTGAGACATCTATTAATGAGACAGTGACGCAGGAAATGGCTTTTGTCAGTGTCTCAGACGACTTGGACGCAGATAAAGACGAAGATATGAAAGACGAAAATGATATTTCTTTTAGCTCCATGTTCTCGAGTGCAAAGACACTTAAAATATGTTTTGGAGAAGGTGAAGGGACAGTTGTAAAAATACCACCACTTACTGGGGACTTCAATGAAGATTCGGGTGTATCTTGTGACATGGGTAAGCCAACAAAACCAGATTCTAAAGCAGCTAAGAAGGCACTCAAGAAAGCTAAAAAACAGGCAAAGAAAACTAACACAGTAGAAAAAGGTCAAAGTATGCAATCGCCCAAACATATTGGAGCGTTATCACCTCATAACAATGCCTCGAGTCCTACACTAGATCCTTTAGAAAAGAAACACAAGCACAAAGTAAAACATAAAAAGAAATACAAGAATCAGAAGAAACGGGACGAGAACACAAGTAAATGTGCTGAGAGTGAATCTGTGGACTATTTTAGTGATATTAAAGAGCATTGTATGAACCAGAAGTTGTCAATAAGCTTGCGAAGGTTAAGTAGTAATTCACATGAGAAGCAGATTGAAAATGATCCAATAGAAAGTGGTTCAGACGACTGTGACAACGAAATGGTGCCAGATTTCCCCACAAATGGTACAGAGGGTGTTGGTGGTAGGTTATTGAGGGTGTCTCCTGGTGATGTGGTGTGGGGCAAGGTGGTAGGGTTTCCCTGGTGGCCGGGAAGGGTTCTCAGTGTCACACCAACGTCAAGGGCACATGTGGCTTGGTATGCTTCAACCACATCATCATTAATGCCATGTGATAGCTTGAGTCCATTTTTAGAAGATTTTAAGGTGAGTTAATATCATTTTCAGATCAGATATTGTATAACATGTGTTTTGTTTGCAGTCTTAAATAACCTAATTTCAGCATGATTCATAAATCTTCATATTCATGAGCCAACTGCCTACTATTTGTGGATTACATTTAAAATATTAAAATTAAATTCTCCAAAATTTTATAAAAAAATGTAGTTAGACCTATTTCATAAGCAAAAACAATGTTTTTCTAGCAATTTTTCCTCATGGCCTGTCTTGTGTTACAATACATAATGCATGATGCCTACATTTAAAAATATACATAGACAATACAATGTAGGGAAAAACCTACTTCAGGAACATAGTAAAATAAGTGCAAATTTTTCAAGCTTGTGTCTGAAATTCTTCTCTTATATAATAGCTGGACCAATTGGGTTTATTTTGGATTTAAAATATCAGCAGAGATCAAGAGAAGGTTTAAACAATACGATGTGATACTAAGTTTACCAGGTCAACTAGTAACAAATAAATTAAAATATTCCAGATACGCTTCTTAAAGAAGAAACGGGGACCATACAAAGAGGCTGTGAAACAAGCAACAATAGAAGCTAAGAAAAACGAATCTCACGTAAGCGATCCGCTAGCCAGTCCCACCCACAACCTGGCAACCGTCTCACCCCGCCCCATCGATGTGTTCTCTTAGACATAAGGTGCATCCGAATTTATTCAAAGTCATTGTGATATTTAATTATTACTTGAATTGTCTGCACAAATAGGTTCTTAATATTATTTTAGTTGTTGCACTGAAAAAATATTCTTTTATATCTATAGACAAAAAAAAATATTTTCATAAACACATAAACCAAATTATTAACTACCTCTATTTAGCTGTAAAAGATAGGTAATCTCAAAAATCTGTTACATTAATATAAAGCTTGATTTTTTTTAACGAATTTGAAAAAGTTTTCAGTAATGGTTAAGCCATTTGTTGATGAAAGCTGTGTTTTGTCTGGTTGTGGAAGATACCGCTGGCGGAATTCAGTCAATTGTAAATCAGTTCCTTGCCAAGTCTATTACAATTTAAGACTTCTGATCAAGAACGGCAATATTCTCTAAAATTGTTTGTTCAATCGTTTAAATCACGACTTCGTTTTCAGTGTAGCAACTATTCAATTTAAATATTAACAAATGTAAACCAACAATTTAATTATGTTGGTTTTGGTATAAGGCTGGATAATCGATTCAACTTTGGTCATAGCACGAACTCTGTAGCTTATACCTAATTCCCGTCAAACTTAATGGCGGTTAGCTCTCGCACAAGTCCACCGCCCGCC
>NWSH02000437.1:13646542-13684736 GCA_002382865.2 Heliothis virescens | reverse complement strand
ATTTAGTTTTTTTACTGGGAATTTATAAGCGGTGGTCTGATGGACGCGCCAAATATGAAAATTGGTGGGACAGAACTACATTACGATTTTTTTGTAAATAAAGAATAATTATATTCCGTAATGACATTTTCTAGAATGTATACACATGNAGTTTTTTTACTGGGAATTTATAAGCGGTGGTCTGATGGACGCGCCAAATATGAAAATTTGTGGGACAGAACTACATTACGATTTTTTTGTAAATAAAGAATAATTATATTCCGTAATGACATTTTCTAGAATGTATACACATATTATAATATAGCAATAATAATAAAAATATGGCGTTCAAGGAAGTTTTTTGTACATTATGTAATTTTGTTTCACATAAAGCGTTTGGGACAAGAAAATTAGTAGGGACAGAGATAGCAGGTCCGTGGGACAACTGATCAAAAAAGGTAAAATAATACAAACATTCATATAATTGCTTGAGTATATTATTTCTCTGATTCTTAGCTGCTTCAATTTATATATTTTTTATCAATTAAGTCGTTTTTTATACCACAAATATCGAGTTTTATGTTTGGGACAGGGGTAGGACAAAGAATAGTTGATCCACCCTTTTATATTATGAATCAGAGACAGTAAAATATTTTTATAAAAAAAAATAAGGCATTTTTGATCTTATTGAAATTTCTAGAAAAGTAAGGCAGACGATTTTACGCATGTCATCTAGATTCGACCTTGAAGGTTGCCGAAAGAAAGGTTACAGGTTCAAGTGCTAGCCTTCAATGTAAGGTCATTTCACTGTGCTAATACTTAAGGGTCAATGGTATTCATTTGAGGGATGCGTTGATTTGAATATTACATTAGGCAAGGTCTAGTTAACAATGTTTTTACAAATCTCTTTTTTGGCAAGGAGTATAAATAAAGTTTGCAATATTCACAACCAGACTGAAAAATTACGCTTCTTTGGAGAAGCATTTCACAAAAGAATAGGTTACATTTTACCAAATTGCAAATATCTATGTTTTTTTTTAATATATGCAGCTATAAACAAAATAATAGTACTGTCTGTAAATGTTTATACTGGTTCATGCAGTTAAAATAATAAATGCGAAATTAATTACTTGTCTTCACTCTTGAAATATGTTCTCGTATCATAACTTCAACGTTTTTACGAATAGTTGGAAAGCATGCAAACTTTGTCATATTACGCGAGCTACAGATGTGTAGAAGATGAAATGCCTCTCAACTACAAACTCAACTGTCTTGTAAGGCCAAGGAAGCTATTATAAATGCAAAAGAATCGAAGTCTTTACTGTTAAAGTGCAACTTTGTAATCAACATATAATGGAATGCTCAAAAATCAGGCAAAGCTTGCTAATTGTGATTTAACGTCAAACAAGTATAGAAGAAGAAATACCTGCTCCAACTCCCAAAGTAATCACCATATGAGGAAATTAATTTAAAATGTTTGTTCGTTAGTACGCAACGTTCGTGCTGCGCGGGCGGTCGCACCGGGTGGGTCGCTGCGGGGTGGCGGCCACCATCATCGACTACTCGCTGTCGCGCGTGTCCCTGCCGCTCGCCGCCGGCGAGAGCGCGGCGCTCTACAACGACCTGGCCACCGACGACTCCTTGTTCGACGCCGTCGGAGACTACCAGTTCGAGGTGTACCGCCTCATGAGAGATAAGTTGGGGTAAATATCCTTCAGTATTATTGAGTACTAGCTTCCGCCAGCGGTTTCACCCGCTTCCCGTGGAAACTACTTCCCGTACCCGTATAAAAAGTAGCCTATATGTTATTTTTTTTTTTTTTTTTTTTTTTATTATTTATTATTCAATTCTACAATTCAGTTTTTATAACTAATACTCGCCAAACTGCTTCAGCAGTTTGCAGGCGTTTCGCTCATTAACATAATTACATGTAGAATGATTAACAATACTAAGTAAATATCCATTTACATACTCCCTTATTCATTACTAGCTATGTTTTATATATATATATAATAATTATATTTATAATCTATTTATTCCCTTTCCCGTAACCCAACATATTTTTAATTTTTCTTTTTAACGTTAATTTACATTTTATTTTTTTATCTTCCCTCAGTTCTTCATACTTATTGCATAATCTAGGTACTACATATTTTCTAGTTCTTTCCCCGTAATAATTATTCACTTTTGACTGTTCCAACTTGCCCCTCTTGCTCAACCTTACACTGTACTTATAATTTTTTTTAGTTTTATATTCCTCCATATAATATGTTTCTAGTGCTACTAAATATTTAACTTTTTCATCCACTGGTATAATATTACATTCTTTAAATATTTTGTTATAGTCATCTTTACATTTTTGTTTTGTTTTTTTATCCACTATAATTTTTAGAAATCTTAATTGTATCTTTTTAATCTCTTCTACATATGTTTTAAATGTTAATCCATAACAACTTAATCCATAACTAAATAATGATTGATTTGATGTATAAGCCATATTACTGCCAAGTATCATCAAAATCCGTCCAGTAGTTTTTGCGTGAAAGAGTAACAAACATACACACACATACATCTATCCTCACAAACTTAAGCATTTATAATATTAGTAGGAAATTAGCTTTTCAGTTTTGCACTCACAAGTTAGCAAGTCAAATATTGCTGTCTAGGTTCTGCTAGTGGTTTCATCTACGTCTCTTGAGAACTACCTAATAGAAAGTACCACGGGCCTCCCACGATAATTGTGCCATCTAACACTGAAGAATTTTCCAAATTAGGCCAGTAGTTCCATAACTCCATAAGGCATTCAGTGCTATAGCTGTATCAGTGAAACAGTTGAATCTGGTTGGGGAGTTGAATTACTTATGAGAAAAATGGACACCAATCGTCTTTCATGTAATGAGGAAAATAAATAACTGATTTTGTAGAAGTCAATCTCTTGTTTTCAAAACAAAATAAATAACTGGTCAATTGATTTTTAAATCAGATCATATTTCAATCCACACGCAAAACCTATATTTGAGAAAATATACAGTGGGGAAGTCCCAAAATCCATTTATGCAATTATCAACATCCTGTTCATTTTCCTCCCGCAAGACGTAACTTAGCTATGAATAAAACATGTAATGATAGCAAAAGCCACGTGTAGTAAACTGTTTAGACACGTCACTGAATGACGCATGGCCTTAAACGATAGCATCTGATTATGTTGAAATAGGATCTTTGACACATGCTAATATTTACTGATCTAAGCATTACTTTATCAATAGTGATGAAAACACCGCTCTGATAAATTAATGTGTGTTGCGAAACCTCTGTCTCATATAGTCATACTTATCTTCTATTTTCCGCCCCCCTGTTTCACCTCCGTCCTGAGGGAATTCTGTTCCCTACATGGATAATTAATGGTCTTTGTTATTCTGATATATAAGCTCTACTACTGTCCCAGTTTCATCAAAATCCATCCAATAGGTCGTGAAAGCTAAACAATCATCCAAATTTACAAAATGTTATGTTTATTTATAATATTAATTAATGAATATTTGTCTTTTTGTTTACAGAAATGATTGGAAGAACTTCGCGCCCTACACGAACATCCTGTGGCTGCATTACACTGTTGATAAAATGATAACGGCCCTCCGCTACAAGAGGACAAACACGAAGATTCACAAGCACTACATTGACAAGCTCAAGGGAATCAAGAGTAGAATACTAGATTACGGCAGCGCGGCCCTATTCGTGCTCACAGACAACGAAATATAAAACGAACAAACTATGATAATATACAAAACAATTTCATATGTAAATTAATTCAAACTAGTCTTAATAATGGTTTTATTAAACTGCTGCTATTGCTATAAATCTGACATGACAATGAATCGCATAAATTATAATAATGTAAATAAAGTTTGCTTTGATAAATTCGTTGAAATGATAGACGCTAAAAGAGTTATTTACAATGTTGTCGCAATATTAGAACAGTATCAGAAAGGTGCCTTTTTAGATAAGGTTGTGCCTTTGTTCACATTAATAAATTCATATATTGTGTTCCGAAAACTTTGTTTCATTTATTATTTACTAATATGTGATGTGGCCTGATCTCATATTTATCATGTTCCCATATGTGCTCCAAAAGGATTCACGAGGTTTTGTATGGTAGACGCTTATCATAATATACCACAAAATTTCATCTCATTCGGTTCAGCTGTTTACGAAATAAGCCTACATACAAATAAATACTTTCATATCAATATTAGAATTGTTCCGCCATTGGACACAGCCCTTCTCTCTGTGCTATGTAGTCTTGTCTTAAACTTGGCGCATCCCCCTTTTTTGTTTGCTGAGGATTGCAGCCGTTTGCAGATCGTGTCAATGTTACAATATAGCAGAGATGCGTTGTGCTATTTTGTAAGAGCCCGTACCCCTGTAAATATTCGCCATATTAGCGTGCAAGACAACAGGGTATCGTTTAAATGAGATAGTATGTTTTTATCTTACTGCCGTTACGGCCTTAGGACGTCCACTGATAATTATAGTCTTTCCCAAGTCCTCCCCTCAGCTTATCTCATATGAGGGTGACTTTAGATTACGAAAATCATCCCCTGCAATTTTTAGAAGGTAGGTAAATGTAACATCGTTCGTACCCCAGTCATTTGACTTGCACCAGGCATTGAGAACCTTTTGGCCCAACACCCAGTCATTCTCTGTGATAAAGTCTTAATTTAAGGTGCAGTTCTGCAAAACAAATTAGCCATTCCAACTTATTAAACTAACTACTCACAATTTCTTTGTAAATACAAAAAAAATCGTTATCATGATCTTATTTCTGAACTACAAAATACTTTGGCAATCAAGGTTTTGATTTCTGAACGACAGACTCATATGTCAAGTTGTCAATCGACTTCGCAGTCAATCGTTATCAGTTTTCCATTTCTGTTGCTTTAAATCTCCAAAAATGTACGAAAATAGAAAGAATAAACTGAAAAACAAATAAATTCAAGTGTACGCTGTTTCTTCGTTGATGTTTTAAGAGTTGGATAATTGATTTAGTGATTATAAAGCGAGATAACATATTCGTTTAAATATTCATTCGTAGCACCCTTTTTATGTGGTTTTCTTCAAGCTGTTGATAAATAGACTAAATGAAAAGCATACTTAGTGTTAAAATGGAGGCCAGCAACGATTCCTTGTCGGGTGAGTTGAGTGTAATGGTTGAAAATAGTTATGTAAAGTTGTTGTGTTACAATCGCGTGTTTTGGTGTAATGCAGTGCTGTCTCCGCCTTTGACGGGGTCTCCCGCCGTTCTTCTTACTCCTGGCCGGACGAGGAACATCGCACAGGACATGGAAGCGCTCAGGCTGTCGCGACAAGACAACCCTTACCTTCAGGTGGGCTTATATAATTTATGAAAGATAACTGCGCCTTGACACGGAAACATCTGTAATGAGATGCGTCTTCCGCGTAGATTACATGTAAACACTGCTGTAAAAGTACACGGAAGTCTTCATGGCTCAGGTTTCTAATATTCTTGGTACAAACATAACATATGGAAGGTTATTTTTCTACATATCTATGTGTGTGGAGCTATTAGGCTTAATAGTGAATAATTAATCCATGTTACCTATTTCTAGTTGTGTAATGTGTACACAAGAATTTCTAGTTGTAGTATTAAATAGTTTACATAATGTTCTTGTACTGTATGGTAATAAAATTGATAGCTTACTTTGTTACAGCTAAAATATGATTGAATTGTCTTTATGTTACATATAGATGTAGCTTGAAAATTGTACAGTCAGAATCAGCTTTACTGTGTCTAGTGAGCCCATGCATAAGACAGCATTATTTTTGAAAAATTAAGCTAAGATGGTCAACATGCATATCAACTATTAGCCACTCAATACAATTATGTTTAGTACATTTAGCTTTCACACTTCACCATTTTCTATCTTAAACAATGTCTCAACATTCCATTATCCGTAAATATTAGAATCAGCAAACAAAGAGAACCCATTATCTTACAAAAGAAGTTATTTGATAATTGTATTAAATGTTGTCAGCTTACACACAAGCCTATATTTTTGTATGCTACACATGTTTCTCAGAATAAAATGATCTTATCTTCTATTTCTAGCAAGTGATGGCTAGCAGAGAAAGCCTGATAGAAAGCCATGCAGAAGAATGTGAATCCGATGATACTATTCTGATGTCACAGGTAAATTATAAATATTACCTATTTTACCTTCTACCATATTTTTTTTATGTGCTTACACCTAATTAATAAAGATGTAAGCATGAAAATGCTTTTGTAAAAAAATTGGGCCAATTTTTCGACAATCAATTAATTTAGCTGTAAAATGAATATTATGTTAAACTATCATCCTTAATTTTTTATTATTTTTCCTTACTATTTCATTCCTTATTAATAACATTTAAAAAAATATCTTCATTATTGTAATTAAAAAGTTACTAGAAAGAAATGAGCAATTGTGAAATTTGTAGTATAAATATATCAACATAACAGTATTATCTGACATGGATTACCAATTTCAGAAAAAAATACAGATTTTTTAGTCTGCTTATCTGTTGAGTCATCTTAATCGCTAATGCAGGAATTCTAATCAAACAAATGCATTGATAAGATTTATTTAATAATCTGATTGTTCAAGTAATCTTGTAATTTATAAGTCAAAAGTTTTTTCATGTCTTGTAGGCAATAAATTAAAAACTCGCATGAAATTCTGTAGAAAAATATCGCCATTTTCAAACCAATTTAAAAAAAAGGTTCTCACATGGGACACTTTTTATTCCGTACAAAAAGAGCTCTTAAATGGTTTCCGAAATTAAAATGGTTGTATGTTACACTATAAAAATAATGTCAGTCAATCTATAAAACAATTAACTTGACTATGTATGCAATGTCAGCTATTGTTTGTGAAATGACTACTACGACGTGGCGTGCGTACAATAATGAATGTTCATTATAAAGATTATTTAGCTCTATTGTAGTAAACATAAGTAGTTTACTAGTTTTCTGTACTATCTATACCAATATTATAAAGCTGACGAGTTTGTTTGTTTGAACGCGCTAATCTCAGGACCTACAGGTCGGATTTGAAAAATTTTTTCAGTGTTAGATAGCCCAATTATCGAGGAAGGTTATTATCTATACTTTTTATCCGGGTGCGCGTAGTAGTTCCCACGGAAATGCGGGTGAAACCGCTGGCGGAAGCTAGTCTATAATAAAGAGGTTTTTTTGTACTGGACCATTTTGAAAATTCCTTTCACTGTTGGGAAGCTAGACTATCTCCGAGTAGCATACGCTATAATTTGTTCGGGTAAGGGAAAAAGTTACACCGGGATGGGGGTGAAACCGCGGGCGAACGGCTAGTCGGGAAATATACACGCGCTACTATGAGAAAAATTTATAGATGAGACTATGAAATGAGAATAACTGTAATCCTTTTTAGAGTTACGGGTAAAACGGGACCTTCATTGTCCCTCAGCCACAAGGGCTGCATCTCAAGAACCATGATTGCTAGACAGTTGCAATTTTCACAAATGGTGATATATTGTTTCCCTGTACGAAACCATTGGTGCACTTGCACAAGTTCGACTCGCACTTGGCCGGTATTTTTTCCTACCAATTAATATAATTCTTGTCGTATTTTTTTCAGGAATTCGGCAGCACAGCCTTAGATTTCATAGAAGATGACCCCCTGACCTTGAAGGAGGTCCACGAACACATGATAAGGTCTCCTCCGCCAACTAGTTGCTGGCCTCATGGTAAAAAACCTCATTATCAAATAAAAAACAAACGCAAAATGGTTGCTGCCATATCATTTAAAATTAAAAAATATATTGTGCTAACTATTTCGAACTGCACTAAAATTCTTAGGAGTAGAATTGACAATTACTAATTTTCTAATTAATATGTTCTTATTATAGATTATTTTAGTATTTTTTTATTCCTATATAATATGATAGACAACTTTTTTACCATCAGTCTGTTATTTATATCTTGCTTAATAAAAGTTTGGAATATAATTTAAATTTCATTTAAATAGCATCCAAACTAATATTATAAATGCGAAAGTAACTCTGTCTGTCTGTCTGTCTTTTCTTCACGCCTAAACTACTGAATCGATGTGAAATTTGGTACAGACATAGTTTGGAACTTGAGAAAGGACATAGGCTATATTTTATCCGGGTACGGGCAGTAATTCCCACGGGATGCGAGTGAAACCGCGGGAAAACGGCTAGTAGTTTAATAAAGAAAAGACCAAACTTGAATTTCCGTCCATATCTTTATAGGACAGATGTCTTAAATTGATTACATACACGAGAACTACGACTGGTTTCCATTAAGATTATAATGTAGGTCAGAGCAGGTGAATGACTGATTACATACAACATTTTCACACGGCATCACACGCTATCTAACGTAAATTACATTGTTTAGATAGCTTATAATTATTCAAAGTCTGCTTGATAAAAATTTTAACATAAAAAAATATTGCATCATTATTTACTTGCTAAATTACATTGCCGAAATCGCGCCATTTTTTTTTGCGAAGCCATTCAGATAAGTTTTTATTTAATTAGCAATCGTTTTAAAGCAATGAATACTGTAAAGTGCTTAGTCCGATTTTATTTTATTTGTCTCCAGCATTAGTAAAGATTAGCTGGATTGTAATTGAAATCACATTTAGGGTTGTCAAGACTTTCATATAAATGAATGACAAATACAACACTATAAATGATGGGTTTAATTAGGAAATCAAATAATAGGTAGATGAACTAGATTTTTTATTAGAATAAGATATTTTAGATGGACACATTTTATATAATATTTTCTTTTATCACTGCTTATAATACTAATAAATCACATATAACCTTCATGATAATATTTTTGCCGTTTCCCGCTCTCCGTGAAGACACACTGTCGTACCGTGCGTCCAGCGCTTTCGACTTCGCAGCTGACAGCCCTGTGTCGTACAGCGCTTACTCGGTCAATTCGCAGGAAAAGGTTACTAACATTACTTTTTAAGCGTGCTGTCCTATGTGTCTGTGTATCACTGTTGCTTTTGTGCACTGTTCTTTTTTTGAATATTAATTGTTTTTTTTTGTTGTTTAGATTTTTAATTCAACGCGAAAGTAAAAAAGTTCCTATTTTGTATTATTACTGTAAAGATAATGAAGTCATTGTGTTGAATTAAAAATCGTACTACAAGACTTACGAAGTATTTCATAACGTTGTTAGTAGCTAATATTTACCAGGCAAATAAAACGTACGAAGATCTTTATGGTGATATCATTTTAACTAATTAAAATTAACTGGGTGTGAAGAAACTTTATGTAATGTTATGTAATTGTTACTGTGTTTTGGTTAATTTACTTAAAAGCCATCATATTTCCGTTTTTAACAAAAAACTGTATTTTGTCAAGTAAATGTAGTACTTAATGAATATAAATCAGAAAGGCAAACATTATTTTCCAATATATTTTCGTCATATACGGGGTGTAGAAATTTGTAAATAATATGAATCTTTTTTTCAAGGTCATTTGGTTGCTGAATAAATGTGTACTTTTCGTACCAGGAGCTGTTAGGCGGTAGGTCTCCCAGACGCAACACTCGATGCGATGAGTCCCGCAACAACAACACTTCGAGTCGTCCGCGGTCCTCCCGCTCCGCGTCCCCAAGGTCACATGACCTTACGTTGTGCGGGCGACCACTGTCCTTACCAGGTAAACTTAAAAATGTATGGGTTGCAGTCGATTTTGCGAGCTTTACAGGAAAGGTATGACGTTCTGAGCTTGATTATCTAGCGAAGTAAATTCTTTCACTACCCAAAGAGTCTGTTGATACGTAGTGTCTGCGTAAAAGCGGCCTAGCACCCTCTCTCCCTAGGAGCTGTAAGCATGACTAAACTAGTGGCATTATAATGTAACAGGATGTTAAAACTTTAAAACAATCAAGTTTTTTAAATATTTTCCAGGAGAAAGCCACCTCCGCAATGCGCTGAGCAAAAAGCAGACCGGCAACCAAAGCGAGCGGTTCTCCCTCCTCCAGCACCCGCGACCGCTTCGCCGACCGCACGGCAGCCGACGCGACGACGACAGCGTGCAACTTGTGCCAGATTGTGATAAGTAATGCCACGAGATATCATCTGTACCCGTACAGAGTATAAGGATACAACGGTGATAAGAAACATGCCTGAAAATTTTCAGGCTTTTCAAATGACCCTTTCCAGTGACCTTGACCTTGAAACCCAAGGTCGAGTTAGCAAATTATACAGTCCAACAATGCAAACGGTAAATATTTTTGTGAAAAATTCGCAGAATGTTTCTGCTTGTGACCTCGGCTCTAGGTTATTGAGTAATTTTCAAGGTCAAGGTGAAATAATTCAGGTGTTCTTAATGTGTATGGAATTGAAATTGGAATGTAATTGGCGGCATTTCGGCATTGTAAGGGCAAACGCACACTTAGTTGTGCTGTTCGTTTTTTCTTGATATTTCTTCTACAGATGTTGGGTTTTGGCATGGTTAACCTTTCAGTTGATAGGTTAATATGATGAAAAACAGGGTTAGTTTTCAAATAAAAAAAGCATTGATGAAATTTGAGAATGTAGATTTGAATATCTTCAAAAATATGGCGTGAACTCCTCAAGAAATGGATTAGTAAAATGTATACAGAAAAGAAACATAATTGAACAAAAAGTATTAATTTGTATTTAAGAGACAATTCAATATTTTGAAATTACGAAAGAATTATAAAAAATAAAGCACTCATAATAGCAAGTATAGGAAAAAGCACCATGGTAAAATAAAAATTTAGAAAAACATAGACAGCAAAATAAAATGACTAAAATCTAGAAATTTTAGATAATTGTTTATTTTAGAAACAATTTTTCTGCAACCATTTTATTGTTACCATTAAAAAAATATGATTTATTAATCAAAAATTATTTACACAAAGAACTACCAAGTATTATTGTAACTATGTCGAATGTTACCGTCTAATAATTCTACAATTGATTGTCTTGATAATTTATATTAAGACTAAAATATAAAATGTCACGTTAACAATATATTTCGTGGCAAAAATCTTTATTTTTAATTAAATATTAAAAACGTTCATGCGTATATACGCGTTACTAACGAGTATTACCAAATATAATTGAAACTTCACACAACATTGCCGCGTGTTGCCGCATGTTGCCGCGCGTTGCCGCATAACTGCCGAACATTGCCGAGCGAACACGAACACCACACGAATTCCTATTAAATGCTCACTGTAGTTATAATTCGCTGTCCTAACCAAATTAGTAAGATTTAGACACATAGTAACTAGTTAATAGTATTATTGTTACTAAATAAGCTTTATTAGTTAAATTCTAGATTAGCGCGAACCGCTGAAGTAGGTAAAAATCGACGGAGATTACTTCGTGACGGCTAAATACTATAAATATCTTTGATTTTCAAAATAACGATATTTTTTTAAAAGACAATTTTTAACGAAGTACTCATTTTGCGTCGGATTATCGTTTTTATAATAAGTACTAAAATATTATTGTATGTATATTGCATGTCTTTAGTGTTAGATAGTAAAACTTATAGGAATGTAGATATTGAGTTACCGAATTATTATATTAGTGCAAATATATCCCACCATTATGTATATTAATTTTAGTCCCAATAGTACAGTCAGCATCAATTATTCGTGTAAAGAAAACGGCAAGCAAGAATAAAGTTGCATTTTGAATGTCAATATTTAATTGGTTGACGCTGGAAAAAGAGTTACGGCCAATTTCAGAGGTTCCAGATAAGGTTCTAGATAGCTAACTGACAGATAATGCCATAGAAAAGTAGTTAAAATTAAAAACATTTCTAAGGCATCATATGGCGCTTAAATTAAAGGTGGTTGTTACATAACTTTGTATTGCAATAGTGGAGACAGCCTGCAAACCTTATTATATTACAATCTATATCTATCAAATTGTATTGTATTAGTGTGCATTAATGTACCAACTTTGATGTTCAATTCGTATTTGTAACAAAAATATTTATTATTCCTTAATTTAAGTATGTATTTTAAAAATAATACCTTGCTTGTGATGTTGATTGTACTTATAATATTATAATATATAATTATATTGTTTTTTCTATAAAATCGCTACGTCACGTGGTAATAAGGGTAAATATAATTTCGATGTTTAATTGTTGAATGTTTATTAATTAATAATATAATTATATGTAAAGAGTCAAACCCCGAAAAGTATATTTTGTTGTCTTTCTATGTTGTTTGAAATCTAGTCTAAATTGTCTATTGGTTTTATTTAAATTCATGGGCTACTTTGATTCGTCCTAGGCCCTTTAGGTGCTCCCTACATTTATCGACCCGGGATCGGTTAACACCGCTCAAAAAATCCTTTATGTCTACGTAATAATTGTGTTACTAACATCATTCGAATCGGCTCGTCGCGACGCCGGCAAGCTGTTTGTAAGTAAGTTTTGGTGATAAGTCGAGTATTGTAGTGATACGCATTCGGCTTAAACCGATTCCGCGTCGATAAATGTGGGGAGACCCTTAGAAAAATTCAATTAATTCCTGATTTAGGAATTGGTTAAAAAAGTATAAATAACTGTTCAATATTTTATTAATAAATTGCTTCTGTTTCCGCGGCTATTATAAAAAATGTGAATACTCGCTTCGTGGGTGTACAAAAGTACACCTTTGCCTAAACCGAAAAGGTTTGTAGGCGTTCCGGCAGTTTAAACCAAATTCCTTTGTCAAATATTATAAAAAAAACGTATTTAGTAAACGAATTTGTAGTTACGATTATAAAAAATATTGGAAATATCTATGTTGTTGCTGAAATTTAATTTTGGCTTCTGTTTTTTTTTAACTTCGTTATCTATGTGATTTTTGCGGATTTGTTTGTTTTTGCTCAACAATGAAATAAAATTATCTCTATTTACTATATTCTATAGTTAATAATTATTAATTACGTTATTCTGTCTATTGGTTGGTGCTCACGACTTTCGAGCTTAATTGTGTCATATTATGTGAATTTTATGAATATTCTATTTATTACGTTGTTATTTAAATAATCAAGAATATTGTGGATCACCTTAAAAACCGACCACGAACGAAATAAGAAGTAAAATTTTCTAAGGCTCGGACTGTACCAGAGTGGAGCAGAGTAGATTTTTTTTAAGCATCCAAACATCTTATATCCACTCCTGTGTCTGCGCAAATGCTTGTGCACTATAATATGTCCTGCGCAGCTGGCTGATCAACTTATATGAGAGCCGTAGCCGGCAATCGGCCTTGGACGCCATCATTATTATGGGACAGAAAACCCGTTGGTCGTTTAAAAACTCCTCCGCTCCTCGCTCTCGCCAGGTAAAAAACAAAAATAAGGTTCAGGCCAAAGTAAAAAATTTACTCCATCTCATTTGAGTCGTAAATTAGTCTATTTAAATATTATTCCTCTTGTTTCATACATTGTTTTGTTTCTTTAAACACATGACCAATCATATTTTAGCCTAGCTACTATGATTGTCTATTAATGAAACCAATATGGCCGTGGTTTTTAGTTGATTCTTGTAAATGAATAAAATTGATATTTAGTATTAAAATATATATTCATAGGTTATCTAGATTAGTAGGGGAACTCAGTCTTTCGAAAGTTGTATTTTATTCCTTTGGATATTAATTAATTGTTAATTTTAATATTTCTTAAGTTTTTATTTAATGACATTCCAAAGTAAATACTCCTGTAGTTTAAGTTTTCGTGAAATTTTAATGTTTTTCAGCAAATCGTTTGTGTTGTATTATAAAACTAAAATTGATTGGCAAGAAGTTGTTTCGTTCAACCGAAGATTTTTGACAGATCTTGGAGGGAACTCTATTCAGGGAGGTTAACCTGCTGTCATCTGTACTTAAAATTGTTTTATAAAGAAGGACGATATTATCAATCAGTGTTAAATGAATTGTTCAAAAGAAGTAAGCGCCATTTACATGCGTCGCTTACGCCATTTGAGACGCAAATAACACTTCTTCTACCCCATCAAATATCGTTCCTTTTTTAATTAAGAGAATAAAGAAAAGTTTTATAAAATGAAATAGAAATTATTTAGCATTTATAGACCTTATCTGGACTTTATAAGGTTCCTTATTGCTTAGTTTATTTTCAGTTAATTTCAATGCATTATTTTTCGCGCCAATCAATTTTAGTTTCTCTTCGGGTGCCATTTTGTCTATGTACAGTTAATGTCGATGGGTTTCCTAAACTTTTGATGTTGTTATATTATTATGTATATTGTAAATACAGAAAAGCGGTTGAGAATGACTATTTCACTATATTTTTGAGTTTTATATGTAACAGTTTTTTTTGTGCTTTAAATATTAATGTTTCATTTTCAAATCAACTTTATTTCCAGAAACTTCCTCATTCAAAATCTACACAGATGTCCTTATTAGAGACAAAATTATTGTCTGACGTCTTCCATAAATAGAAATATTGTCATATTTTTTAAATCTAGAAAAATAGTTCGTTTCGCCGTTTTTTAAATTAAATTTTTCAGACAAAGTTCTAGATAACTGTCTGACAGATAGCTATTTAGAACTTTATCTGGAACCTGAAGTGGCCCTAAGTTTTGTAACATGTGTAAACACAAGCTTTTGTCATTCTCAATCGTTTTTCGAAAATTATTGTGAACTTTTCGGTATCATTGTACCTCAAACCAAAGAGTAGGCCAATGTTTATACTAGTGCAGTTATGTTTTGTACCATATTGTAACTCTGGTCATTCGCTGGTCGATACCGCCAGATTGTCTATAGATTAATAAAGAAATATTTGATTCTGGTTGCGTGGTTTTATTTTTCTTACTACGAAATAATTTTCCATATCGATTAGTCTTTTTGGTTGCGACTCGTTCCGACCGAACATCATTTTGACAGTTGTTATATCGTAAACCCTCAATCTGAGAGCCAAACCGAACTATTTTCGTAGTATATTTCGTATAACAATGCAAAGTTCGGTCGTGCATCGGTCCCGAACAATCGGTAGTGTGATTTCAGAGCTTGAACGGGCCTCCGCCCAGGAAAGTAAATAGGTTGATAATGATTTGTGTAATAATGACTATGTTGCCTTATCAAAGGTTCAGATAAATAAAAGACGGAAAGTTTTATTTATAATTTTATTAAATTAATTATTTCTATAACTTTTTACATATAGTAAATTATATGTGCCACGTTTCGTCAATTACATTGAATAATGCTGCCATGTCACATCAGCATAGTCACAATGGTACCTAATGTTTGCCTCTACAGCCCGACACGGTGGCAGGTCGCGGCCGCTCGGCCGACTCGCCTCCGCACACAACTTGCTCCAAGAATATATTTATGAAATAATTTGTATAAAAATTTTGGCTCCAATATTTACAAATGCACTGATATTTTTTTACAACGCCGGACTAATTTTTACAGCGACTAAGTACAGCTGTAAGCGGAGTCGAGCCGGCGCGAGCTTCAGACGACTTTATTGCAATTCATTTCTAATAACACATTTGTTATCTAATAAGAGTGCGCGCGTACAGTGCGCGAACATTGCGAATACCCTATCGTTACAGTGGTACTCGCACTACGACTGAAGGAATCGGAAGAGACAGCAACTAAACGCACTGTAGCAATAGGATACAGACAAACGAAATAATGAAGAGACAACACCAAAGGCAGAGCTGACTGGTTACTCGGGCTGACGTCGCCCGCGCTAACTATTCCTATTCTGACGATACCTTCTCCCTGTTTCGTGTTTAAAATTAACATTTAGATTAACACACAAGTTGAGGGGCTTATACAGAATTTGTACTCTTAAAGCGTCCCGTCGCCGCTCGCACCCAAACTGTACCGCGGGACACGGCGTCACGTGATCGAAGCGAAACACTGGTACGATTTAAACGACAAAGCACTGTTCTAACAATAAATTAAATTTTTGTGATACATAAATAATAACCGAATGATAAATATATTTTTGTTGATATAAATATTCTGACAGAGACTGTAAGTCTGAGCGTCGCTAGCGGAGGTCGGCGCTGGCTGCACGGACGCTTACCGTGGCCGACTGGACGCGAGGGCCTAACATTACGTACGCTGAATATTTGAACTAACGGATGGATGGAATCGTTCAATACAACAGTCAGTCAGTCGACAGTCGAGAGATACCTTAACAATGTAACACTTAGACATTCAACAATGTGATGTAGTAAACATACTTATAACTGTATCAACATGAGTAGCGGCGCCACGGTAAGCGAGCGGCAGCGCCTGGCCCCGCCGTCGCGTACATTACCATAAGAGATCAAACTGTCATTAAAACAAACATTATACTTACAAATGATAATACGTTTACAACTATCCTTATTATAAACATCCATACCTAAAACAATTTACAATCATATTTTATGCAAATTATATTTAGATAAACGTAAGTCATTCAGTCGGGCACAGGAAGTTATGAGATTGACTCGAACGAGCCCCACCGAATGCCAATGCATATTTACTGAAAATTAATATAATACAATGAAAGTTCAGTCGTTCATTTCAGAAATGAATCAACAATTTATTACAAGATATAGTCATAACAAAAATATATGTGTACTCATCGAGATGTTATCTGTGCAAATTTTGTAACACACTGTATTGTCCAGCTAGTTGTGTATAATATATTACTTTTTTTGGTACATGAATGTCCACATAACTTACAATCGCAACCAAATAACTGTGTCATCACGGCTGACCAGGGACGTCATTATGTCGATAGATGTGCGCGATAGTCAAGATGATAAAATATAATAAACATTTGTGTTCTGTACAAGTCACGTGATAGAATATGGTTTAGTGCAACATTTAACTATAGAAAGGGAAAGGTTTATAGACCTTGAATTATTTCACTGTTCGATAATGTTCCAGTATCAGTAAGTAGGTGTATGACACATTTACTCAGCCGATATCGTGTGACAATGAAGTGAGATCATTAATTATAATTCATTATTAATACTTAACAATACGATGGTTAGTGGGTGATGTATTACGAGCAGTTGGGTGTTATGAGATTTTGGACTGTATACCTAGAGTGATAAAGTCGAAAATAACATAAAACGTAATATCGTATTGTCTACAACTACCGCGTATTTCATTAAAGTATAAGAAGTACATGAGTGAACGTATGGGGTGATCAACACGGCCGCGTGCCCGCGCGGTCGAGCGGTTTGCATCACGCGAATCGCACGTGCGTCTAGCGTAAGACGAGAAATATGGCGTAATACCCGCCGATTTGCGTGATTTAAACGACGATCTCGACCACCTGGGCTTTCAGACAGAGCATGTAATCCATAACGAAAATTTGTATACTTCGGTTCGCGAACATATGTTGCCAACATAAAAATTTAATAAAGTAATGATTTACATTTGATATTGCCACAGCCAGGTCACGCTCATGTCGATCAATTATAAACTAATTCTCATAGCCAATTTGTTAGTACCTGAGTTAAGATGGAAATCATCGTTAGAATTCATTTAATAATATAAAACAATATATTTTTGGTGGTGGGTTCCCTTTGTATGTGTTAGACCCAATCATAAAAAAAACTTTACTCCAAATCGGCGCAACATTCACAGATCTAATTCTATTTGATTAATTTTTACAAGAAAAATAATTATATACAAAATATAAAATTGATATATCTATACAACATACACTATAATAGCAACTTGTTTTTTTTGTGGAAATCAATAACAATAAGTACCTAGAGAGTTTTTTTCGAAAACGATTTTCTAAGACCGTTAAAATTTATATTCGAAAATGTCCGATAGAAAAATTTAATAATAAATAGAAAAATAACATGGTCATTTGAAAATGAGGGCGTTCTGGGGGCACAATAAGTTTGCACAAGTTGTTGAGAAATGCGAAGATCGCCCCCCGAGGCATACATACAAAATTATAGTGTGATAAAAAATATTAAAATTATAGTGACATTATGTAGGTAGATAAAGATTTGCACACATTGCGTGTTTTCAACACAGTGGAATAATGTGCCGTCGATGTAAGATCGGTAATGGAATACACATCGCGCACTTGACTACACAGTATTGCAACTCATCCAAACGAGCCAGGCTCGGTACAATTAAATAGAAAGAAATAGAAAAAAAATACAAATTTGTCTGAAATGTGAAAAATAAACTTTGAATATAAATTTTTGGCAATTTTGTACTTAGTGATGGTTCGCAGAGGTGTGTAGTGTGTTCACGTGTACAGTGTGTGTGTTGTGTGGGTGTGTGCGGCGCGGGCGTAGGTGTCGCCGTCGAGTCCCTGTCGCGTGGACGTCGCGGTGTCGCCGGCGTCGTTCAGTCACAATAAACAACATTCGCCTTAGTACATGTATCAACAAAATGTCCTACGTTTGCGTCATGAAGTTATAACGTCAGCCGCGAGCCGATGTCGGCCCCAGCTCGCCCCGCGCCGCGCACCGCCCACCTGCAACAACAACCACGTTGGCGATTACAATTTAAAAAGGACACATAGAATTACTCACAGGATTCAAACCTGACCCCCATTGAGAGGTATCAATCAATAGGATTTTGATGTTCACCTTTATTTTACCCTGGCGTGGTAGCGAAAACCGATAAAAGCGACGAGAAGATTAGATAGCATAATTATAGATGGTAGACTGAACACACAGACCATACCAGCCCAATGGGCATCAGGCGGAAACTTACTTACTCGAATGTGCCTTGTCATGGCCACTTTAGATTAGGAGGGCAAGGACTTAAGTTGGTTGTGAAGTTATGCAAAAGAGAAGTAGTGTAAGTCAGTAGCACACTCACCTAGACGACCTTCGTGAGGCGTGCGGCACGTCGTGTCCGAGGCACGTTGCCGGGCCGCGACTTCAGCGGCGTGCGCGGTCGCCGCCGCGCGCCCCCGCCCACCCCGCTGTCCCCGCTGTGGCCCGACACCAGCGACTCGCTGTCGCTCTGGTTCGATGTGTAGCCGATCACGTCAACCTCATCTGGAATTGAGAATGGAATTTTTATAAGTAAGGGGACCAGTATAATATATAACTTTTCACACACGGTCGGTTAGCCCCATGGTAAGTTATTAATTAACTTGTGTTATGGGCGCTAACACAACTGATAAACTACATATAATTACGTATATAGTTTTATAAATAAATACATATTTTAACACCCCGACCAAAGCCAACAATCATGCTCATCACACAAATGTTGACCGTACCGGGAATCGAACCCGGGTCCATCAGTTCGGCAGTCCGGCATGGTAACCATTGCGCTAACGAAGTCGTCAGTAAGGCAACATAAGAATCGCGTGACTTTAAAATTGAAGAGACCTTAATCAATTATGTTATGTATGTTAAAAGTTTCAAGCGACCGCATTGTAACAAATTTTTTGAGCCTTTCCTAGAGGTGCCGCGAAAAGGCAATTACTAAAAGCATTTGATGTACATTTCAGAGCATGAAAGAGAGCGATCTTTTCATGAAGTTGCAATTAAGTCAAAATTTCCAAGCCAGTGCTCAAATTTTAGGTGTCCTAATTACGCAGAAATCGCGTTCTTCACTGGAAAAGTTACTGAAAAGCGAGCTATGCTTTAAACTGCTTCTGAAGACTGAATCGCATCTTTAATTACAAGCTTGAGACTTTCAGATTCCTAGAAATTTGGAATAAGAGGTTCAAGCGGATCATGTTGATATTCTGAGAGCTCCTTTAAGCTATAAGTCCCTTAACGATTCGAATTTTTCTCTTTTAAAGATAAAAATGTATTTTNCATGGTCATTTGAAAATGAGGGCGTTCTGGGGGCACAATAAGTTTGCACAAGTTGTTGAGAAATGCGAAGATCGCCCCCCGAGGCATACATACAAAATTATAGTGTGATAAAAAATATTAAAATTATAGTGACATCATCTAGGTAGATAAAGATTTGCACACATTGCGTGTTTTCAACACAGTGGAATAATGTGCCGTCGATGTAAGATCGGTAATGGAATACACATCGCGCACTTGACTACACAGTATTGCAACTCATCCAAACGAGCCAGGCTCGGTACAATTAAATAGAAAGAAATAGAAAAAAAATACAAATTTGTCTGAAATGTGAAAAATAAACTTTGAATATAAATTTTTGGCAATTTTGTACTTAGTGATGGTTCGCAGAGGTGTGTAGTGTGTTCACGTGTACAGTGTGTGTGTTGTGTGGGTGTGTGCGGCGCGGGCGTAGGTGTCGCCGTCGAGTCCCTGTCGCGTGGACGTCGCGGTGTCGCCGGCGTCGTTCAGTCACAATAAACAACATTCGCCTTAGTACATGTATCAACAAAATGTCCTACGTTTGCGTCATGAAGTTATAACGTCAGCCGCGAGCCGATGTCGGCCCCAGCTCGCCCCGCGCCGCGCACCGCCCACCTGCAACAACAACCACGTTGGCGATTACAATTTAAAAAGGACACATAGAATTACTCACAGGATTC
Organism: Heliothis virescens; assembly: GCA_002382865.2. Lineage (NCBI taxonomy): Eukaryota > Metazoa > Arthropoda > Insecta > Lepidoptera > Noctuidae > Heliothis > Heliothis virescens. Next base: position 13,664,217 of record NWSH02000437.1, on the reverse strand, counting down.
AAACCTGACCCCCATTGAGAGGTATCAATCAATAGGATTTTGATGTTCACCTTTATTTTACCCTGGCGTGGTAGCGAAAACCGATAAAAGCGACGAGAAGATTAGATAGCATAATTATAGATGGTAGACTGAACACACAGACCATACCAGCCCAATGGGCATCAGGCGGAAACTTACTTACTCGAATGTGCCTTGTCATGGCCACTTTAGATTAGGAGGGCAAGGACTTAAGTTGGTTGTGAAGTTATGCAAAAGAGAAGTAGTGTAAGTCAGTAGCACACTCACCTAGACGACCTTCGTGAGGCGTGCGGCACGTCGTGTCCGAGGCACGTTGCCGGGCCGCGACTTCAGCGGCGTGCGCGGTCGCCGCCGCGCGCCCCCGCCCACCCCGCTGTCCCCGCTGTGGCCCGACACCAGCGACTCGCTGTCGCTCTGGTTCGATGTGTAGCCGATCACGTCAACCTCATCTGGAATTGAGAATGGAATTTTTATAAGTAAGGGGACCAGTATAATATATAACTTTTCACACACGGTCGGTTAGCCCCATGGTAAGTTATTAATTAACTTGTGTTATGGGCGCTAACACAACTGATAAACTACATATAATTACGTATATAGTTTTATAAATAAATACATATTTTAACACCCCGACCAAAGCCAACAATCATGCTCATCACACAAATGTTGACCGTACCGGGAATCGAACCCGGGTCCATCAGTTCGGCAGTCCGGCATGGTAACCATTGCGCTAACGAAGTCGTCAGTAAGGCAACATAAGAATCGCGTGACTTTAAAATTGAAGAGACCTTAATCAATTATGTTATGTATGTTAAAAGTTTCAAGCGACCGCATTGTAACAAATTTTTTGAGCCTTTCCTAGAGGTGCCGCGAAAAGGCAATTACTAAAAGCATTTGATGTACATTTCAGAGCATGAAAGAGAGCGATCTTTTCATGAAGTTGCAATTAAGTCAAAATTTCCAAGCCAGTGCTCAAATTTTAGGTGTCCTAATTACGCAGAAATCGCGTTCTTCACTGGAAAAGTTACTGAAAAGCGAGCTATGCTTTAAACTGCTTCTGAAGACTGAATCGCATCTTTAATTACAAGCTTGAGACTTTCAGATTCCTAGAAATTTGGAATAAGAGGTTCAAGCGGATCATGTTGATATTCTGAGAGCTCCTTTAAGCTATAAGTCCCTTAACGATTCGAATTTTTCTCTTTTAAAGATAAAAATGTATTTTTTTTAAATCTATACTAATATTATAAAGCTGAAGAGTTTGTTTGTTTGAACGCGCTAATCTCAGGAACTAAGGTCCGATTTGAAAAATTCTTTCAGTGTTAGATAGCCCATTTATCGAGGAAGGCTATAGGCAATTTTTTATCCGGGTGTGCGGAAAAGTTCCTACGGGACGCGGGTGAAACCGCTGGCAGAAGCTAGTCATACATAAAGACAAGAGAAGTTTTAAAATATAACTAAAGTCTGTATATAGCAAATATCTTGCAGCTGCCAGTTTTCCTTGAAGAGGTTTATATTACGAAGCGCTCAGCGTTGGATTAAAGTGTTCACATTTTCGACGCTTCTATGTTCGTTGATAAGCCACCAGATTTGGGACGTACACTATACTATAGTCATAGCGTATAAGCACTTAGGTATTCATAAGTGTGCCATGTTCAGGATGTATGAAACCTGTTACCTATGTAACACGAATAAGGACTTCATCTAATATTTTTGGTTAAGGTTTCTGGAGGACCAAAAATCTGTGTTTATGATCATCTGCCTAGCCTTGTTCCAGTTAGTTTATTTTGCTATTTTAAATCCAAAAAATGATCATCAACCTTTTTATCGTCCCACTTCTAGGCATAGGTCTCCTCTCACACAGAGAAGGATTGAGCGTCAATCACCACGCCTGCTCAAACCAAAAAATAAGTGTAAATTATTTACTAAATAAATTTGAAAGCTTTACACTACTTTTAGATATAAATTACTAAACAAAAGCTGCAGTAATTCGAAAATATAAATAATTTAGAACACAGCTAGAAATTGCTTGCACCCGGTGCACTTACAATAATGCATAGCACACATGTCCTCTGCTTGTTCAAGAATTTAAACGCACTATAACGTTTCGTTCTTGCTTTTAGCCTTGAACAAAGTGGCTAGTCCGCAGTTCTGGTAAGAAATTTCAATTTATTTAGTCTGTCAGCTGAGAAACTCGTTTCTATACCGACTTCACGACATAGAATCGAAAAAATATACTTTTATCATATTTTGTAGTCCTTGGTGAAAGCTTCAATTGATTGGGAAAAAACACGATAATCGCAATTTTATCTTCAGATAAAAGAGTACCATCATATCGTTTAAGCAATCTATAGAAACAAAACGAACCTTTAAATATATAAGCAAACAAAGTAAAGAAATTATAAGCTCCAAAAAATGTACTGGAATATTCGAACACATTTCCACATTCAATTTGTCAAGTAGCATCCCAGCACAAGTTTGTTGAGACTAATTATAACACAAACGGCACAGCCGAGCGAGTAGCAATGGCGACGCGCGCCAATTTCCTGCAATACATGTTAAATGGCAGCCAATCGTGCGCCGCCCGCCGACCGAGCAACACGCCCCTTCCGCAGCTCCGCACTTGAAAATTACACTACACACTCAGAAAGTATAATTTGCTTTTAATTTGTTCAACGTGTATGGGTTTCTGCTTTATTTGCGTATTGTATTGTGTATTGTTTCAAGTGATTTTTTGTTTCAAACTACCACATTAATGAATTTAGAAATTATCTTTATTATATTAGATTTTATCCACGTTAATAGATAACGAGTATCCTAACAAAGGCATTAAATAGATTTAGTTAAAACAATATAATTTTAATCAACAAACTAAAATTAGATTTTCAATTCCACCAAACACGCTTTAATATCCGAATCTATTATTAATGTAAATCCGATAATACAGTTTTAATTATACACCGAAACACAAAGGGTCGGAAACGCTAATGGCGCCCAACGTGGGCCCGCAGACTGACATCATAATAGCGGCTTGTAGACTTAATACGTAATCAATACGAGCACTGAACATCCCGCTTGTTAAAGCGCAATGAATAAAGCTCAAATGCCATAGGGGTCTTTGTGTATGACACCTTTGATCAAGCACCCGTAAAAACTAATTACATGGAGTGCTATAACTTTTGCTTATTCAAAAGTTATAGCTACGACAACAATTTATATTTCCAAATCACATACGACTCAGCAAACACTACAGACACACACCATGACCTTCCACCGCCATTCAAAACTTACAAAAGCCAGAACCACATCTGCATAAAGGCAGACACCTCAATAGACCACAAAATAAATCCCTCCAAGTTATTACCAGCACACAGCGCATGAATCACTCCACAATCCTCGCATACAAAAGCATGGAGCCTGCATCGCAATATTTCGTCACAGGAATTTATTTCCGCCTGAAATTGAAAAGGACCAAACTGTGTTAACGCGTTACATTCGAATGTTGTGATGCGGGAATTATTTTTGGTTTCATACTGTTCTTTGTGGGTATTAAAAATACGGGATGCGTTAAAAATTCTAGGAACACCGAAAATATAAAAAATTCTACGATTTCCCTTTGTGAAAGTAGCACTCGTTAAGTAGGTATATTCGAATTGTACAATTTGCTAACATGGTAATTTTTGTTCGAGAGATAGTATTTTTGTGATTTTTTGAGTATCAATTTTGTTGAAAATCACCTTTGGTGAAAATCTTTTTAAAAGAGTATTTCTTTCTTGCATTGGTATATGAAATACGGTACGTCATATGAAAGTTCATTCAGAAATAACACGAAGTATAAACTATCATCCATTATAAACCAGCATCTATATACTGCTTCTATAGCCTCTAAAACTGAATACTTTAATAATACCAGGTAAAACCCAAAACTATTATTTCAGTATCGCTATCCAAAATGCAACAATGAAACTGATGATCGCACTATTAAAGTCTCAGGTGCGGAGCCGCCGGTTCTAAACCACGCTATTTGTTATCAACGTACAATTCCGAGGGTAGTCGAACAACAACGCTTGTTTTGATGTTACGTAACAATTAACTTTGAAGGTTTTGTTGAATTACAGTGTATTTTGTCAGATTTCAACCTAGTTAACGATAAATGTTTGCTTGGTAAGTAGATTTTAATATCGATTTTGTGTAACGTGAAATGTTAATTCGTTTTGGCAATGTCGTAAATAATAACAATAATGTTAAGGAAAAACGGACTAAAAATTACTCATCAATTAAGCAATACACCTCATTTTAGCATACTGTCTACAACATTATAATAATGAGCCTCAACAGACAATTTTGATGGCGCCCACGTGGGACCATGAACTGATAATGACTAATGCCAATTAATCAGTGTCAGTCTACACACAATATATCAACATTAAATTCTTAATGCGATTACTCCAAACATAATTAGTTTCAACACGTCATAACTTATTTAAGCTCCACAATGTACTAACATTAACGTAGTTACGTCATCCAATGCTTAATTTAGATTAGTTCGGAGTTTTTACATTTCTGAAATGTGAGCTTTCATTTGGCGAGAGAATGTAATCTGTCACATAAATAGTAAAAGGCTCGTTACGTTGAGACCTAACACTAATTGGCGAAAAGTGGGTAGACGAAAGTTAAACTCTAGGGATTTGATGACGGCTCGGTCTGTAATGGGCAACAGACTTCATTACGGACAGAAATCCGAACGCACTTTGATATAACATACACTTAGATACAGCCATTAAACTCGATCCCTAGCCTGTTAATCTATTAGTTGATGTCTTCATGAATACTTAATGCTGTTTGGTATTTAGGTATTGTTTGAGCATTGCTTTAGTATGGGAATTAGTTCAGAGCTGTGTACTGTATAGTGAGGGTTTATTGAAGGCTTTGTGAGACATCTTTGTGTTAGGTTATGCATATTTATTACATGAATTTTAAGTTCAGTTAAATTGCTTAACTGTTGTTTAATGAAAATAAACCTAAGACAGCATTTATGTAATCAACTTTATTTTAACAGTCAATAAGGTTTTCTAGGTGTTTTTCGCATTGGAGTCAATTCCAATTCAGATCCAATTGATTCTTAGTAGAAACATAATATAGCAACAATGTGTCCCAAACTTAATACAAAATTAATAGACATTCTCGCATTTCAGCACCGAATGTAACATGTATAATGAATGAGTTATTTATAGCTATATTATACGAGGCTAAGACACCTGTCCGCTTCGAGAGCGTCAATAAATCTCCAGCCGATAATTTACTGATTGTTTGTCTCGGCACATAAATTCTAGCGTGACGTCACAGACCCTGCCGTTTGCACCTCCACAACTTTAAGTTATTTATTTGTTTTGCTTCGGGAATTTATCGAATCATTTGAGCAGAGTGTAAGAAACTATAATTAAAAAGGAGTATGATAATAAAATCCTAGTCAAATATTAATATAACGCTTTTTAAGTTTCGAGTCCCACGTTGGGCGTCATTAACGGTTGGATACATTTTTAATTAAATGGAATATTTACTCGTTCAGTCGGTTGGTTTTCACATTATTTTTAGTATTTACTCGCACTTTCATATCGATGAGCACATTATATTCACTTTATATGTTCTCCTTGGAAATAAACGCTTTTATGAATAATATTACCTTCGATATATCAGTCTTTTCAATTTCCAGCAGGTATGAGACGGGAAAAATAATCATAAAGATATTTTCGTCACACTAGAATCCTATAAGGCGCGTAAGAAAATTGGAATCTATTCAAATCGAAAAGCGAGATCGCCTTCAGGTTATGAGTTTAGTCAACTAGGGTATACACGAAAATTTTCAGAATATAGAATATCATCTCATTCAATTTACATAGTCAATTTAAGCCCTGAATTGTATACTGATTTCTTAGAACGTTAATATTACAGTTTGCCCTTTTCTCTTAAATTAGTTTTCCAACAAATTGTAACTTGGTTCATTAATGTCAGTACTTGAATTGATAATAACGAATGTTTTCACTTATTTATTGTGAGGTAGATAGTAATAGAATTTTCGTTACTTCAATTTTATAAAGGCACTTTAGATATCTGAACAGATTTATTTCAATTTTCTCATACAACTAGATTTATGAGAATTTTTATTGAGTAAAACATTTTTTGTATTAAAAGTGGAAGATTTTCCGAGCCCTTGAGATCAGACAAGTTTAGCACTTCTCCTTGTATTTAATACTCCTAATACTGTTCAGTGTTTCATCTATCTTCATAATACCCACTGTAGATAGCGGTACTGCAAAATAGATTTCACGAGGTTACATTTTCATCTCAACGGAATTAACGCTGTGCCGTGATTACATCACATTATGTGTCCCTAAGTCGTGTATCTTGTTACCCCGAGTAGATACCGACCATTATATTAACTAGATTGTTGCTATATCACTCATAGTTTAGAATTATTTGAAGGTTCTTGGTTTGAGCACTAATGTCCCAGTTGGGCGCCAACATTTTTGTTCACATTTTGAGAAACAATTTTTGTAACATTTTTAAAACGTCGCATTAAAATAACAGCGACTCCCATTAAGTAAACTCACTATACCCAAAAAATTCTACCATATTTTCATGCTACGGAAATTTTCCACCTTCTCCGCATTAAATTAGAAGTGCATACGAAAGTGTCCCAACATAAACAAGTGTGTGTGCGACCTAATTAAACTTGGATAGTCGTGGTAATTAGCGGCGGGGCTCCACTACCCTCGGGCCACTGATAATAGCGGAACACGGAAGGCTTATCAGGCTAAGGGTGCTTCGAGCCAGCTACATGGTATTTGGACACGCAAAGTGTGAAACTTGCCTCTATTTTGGAAACAAGGGTGATGGGTATCGGCTGTTTTTGTAAGAATCCTTTCTTTGAAGAAATAAGTAGCTAGATTACTGTAAATGTGGGTATTTTTGGAATTCGTTTTTTATACTCGTTGTGGGTAAGGTTTTCACAAATCCAAGAATAACTAAATTATTTACAGGTTTTCAAAACATTTTCTATCAGCGACAGACAGAAAAGTTCGCAAGTTTTGAGAAGTAAACTGTTTTACATAGAAGCTATTTTTGAGCATATAATAAACACCGACGCCAAATCCATACATAATTGAATACACCTCAATATTTCGACATGCTGTCAGTTAACCTGTATAAAAGAAATCAAATAAGTGGGATGATCGAAGGTATAGCCCATCGCTGGGATAAAATGAATTCTACCTAAACTGGAAAAAATCAGCATCAATTATGCTTGACTTTGACATGGGATGGGCTGGTATGAATATCTGATATTTTGATCTGCGTTTAATAATTCACGTTCGTATAAATTTATCCAAGATGGCGGCTGTAAACTGAATTCTGTTTATAAATATAGTCAAGACTGTAAACAGCTGAACTGTATTTATTAAATCTAATAATTGGCAACCAACGTGGCAATGCTGCCAGCCTCTTGGGTACGCTTCCAGTGGGCGGCGAGGAAAAGGAGTTGTTCGATGCCATATTTTAATTTTATATGATGGTAAGTTATTTATAAATATGTACAGAAAAAATATTATAATTTAAATATTGTTTCGCTGTAAATTTAAAAGTTTATGTTTCGTGTTATGAATTAAAATTTGTTGTCAAAATAGGAATCACAACCACAGTCTGTTCAAAGCTGGGGGGATTTAGCCATACTCACCGCGATGGGCATGGTGTTGGTGAGTGCAGTGTGGGATATTTTGGCTTCAGAGATGTAAAAAAAAAATGGGAATAGGTAAATTTATTTCCTATTTACGACCTTTATTTTCTATCTCTCTAGATAAGGTAAGAGTATCTAGTTTCTTTCTAAGGTCAATATTCTCATAGTTATTATCTATGTTGCTCTTTGCTTGAGATATTGAAGTAATTTTTTGCCGGTCCTGTATCGGCAAGACTGAGGGCTGATAATTTAGCCTTAGGTAGGATGAGTAGGGCAATTTTTCTGGAACGATGATAACAAACGATATTTCTCTGCTGCTTAAACTTTCAGGATTTAAGAAAATATTATGTTTTCTGAGATAAATATTAAGACTAAGAAAGTAATAAACTAAAACTAATAAATAAACTTAATTCAGGGTAATTTTGGAGATCAACATAAACTGACTAAACTAAATCGAGCAACCCATCCTCTATTGGCCACTTTCACAGATTCCAGATAAATTAATAGATAGCTATGTGACAAATACTGCTATATAAAAGAAGTCAAAATTAAAAACATTTCTATGGCTTTATCTGTCAGATAGTTATCTAGGACTTTATCTGGAACCTGTCTAACTGACCATTAGTGTGTTATAATAGAAGCTTAAAGGACCATAATATATAAGGAGCAAGTCTCTGAAACCTTGAAGTAGCAACGTATGACGGTCCTGCGTTCTCCCGGCGTAATTAATAAGCGGTGGCGGGAGCGAGAGCGATAAGCCGCGCGCCTCTCGTAAATCACCCGCGCTAATGACGCTTTGTACACGGATGTGGGTAGCTGGAAATGCTGGGGTTAGTCTGATGGGTAGTTTATGTTGTTTACTAAGTAAAACATATAGGTATATGAATAAGCGCGTTTTTTTCCTTTGGTGTGAGACAGAAATAAATACAGTTCTTACTGCATGTAGTACTAGAATTAGTTATGCATTTTTATTAATTTGGATTATCTAAAAACTTATTGAATTAAAATCTGCAAGACAAAAATGAGCTGAATATTTGAAATAAGTATTTTTAAGTTACCATTATCCACGTTTCCTTAATTAAATGATACGATTTTTTAAACAGGACATCTCTCAGTTATCCATGCATTTATACTGTAAACTAAACGACAAATAAAAAACAAACACACCAACAAATTCTCTATGTCAAAAGACAGATATATTTTTAAAAAGTCATTCCATCCCTCTTATATCCTTGTTAAGTCTCAGTGCCCCGCTCTCGAAGCTTGCAAACAAACAACACTTCGCACACACAAACATATATACACACACATCTATACTAATATTATAAAGCTGAAGAGTTTGTTTGTCTGTTTGGTTTAACGCGCTAATCTCAGCAACTAATGGTCCGATTTCATATCAGTGTTAGATAGCCCATTTATCGAGGAAGGCTATAGGCTACTTTTTATCCAAGTGCGCGGAGTAGTTCCCACGGGAAAGCGGGTGAAACCGCTGGCGGAAGCTAGTACAGACAACAGCAGGTCACGGTACCCGAATCTGTAAAATTTTACCAGTCAAACATTAACCTACCTACCTCTATTGTGATAAGGTTGAAAATCTATTGCAGAAATTTTTCAGATTATGGTAACTTGATGTGCTGTCGTCTGTATAATATAAAGGTATTTATAAATCGCTTCTACACGATTTATGTCGAAGTAAGTAGTTTTTAAATTATCGCGAATTCGGACAGTGAAATTCAACATCGACGGTCGAAAATGTCAATATATTTCTGTTGATTTATTACTACGTGATAAATGGTAAAATGTTTTTTAATTGAACCTCTTTTTGGGAGATAAAATACTGATGTTGCAAAATAAAACCGGCCAAGTGTGAGTTGGACTCGCGCACGAAGGGTTCCGTACCACTATCTATGAAAAATGAACGTATCTATTACTTACAACTAGCCAAAACACAATCATTTTTATAAACCGCAAATTATAACTTTGTTTTTCATACAAATATATGAATAACAAAGTTATAGTTTGTTATAATTTTTATTATTAATTTTTAGTATTTGTTGTTATAGCGACAATGGAAATACATCATTTGTGAAAATTTCAGCTTTCTAGCTATCACGGTTTATGAGATACAGCCTGGAGACAAACAGACAGACAGACCCATTTTACCCTTTGGGTACGGAACCCTAAAAAGAGTAAAAAAAATCGGTTTGGTTGCGTTGGTATGGAATCGTGTTTAGGAGATTTTTGGGGCAGTTTTCAGTGGTCGTTACTAATTTGTGGAGTGACTTATCAGCATAGAATTATTTCATTTAGGCTATACTGACCCACTCCTCAAAAGCCTCCAAACCGTTTAATCTATCTCTATCGAAGCTAAGCTTGTGGGCCAGTCTGCGAGGTAGTTTCTAAAGACGAGCGCTTCCTTGGTCTCCTAACGGTTGCCTTCAATATTTTTTTTAATACAAGTGCCCTAAGGATTGATAAACTATCTAGTCTACCTATAAACTACTGTGATCAACCAAAAGCCAGCCAAAAAAAAAACAAAATTAAAAAAAATATCCTCTACATTTTCCGCACATGTCACCCCAATATTTTTCGTCCAAATAGTCTATTTGCAAACGCATATATCCGCGTAACGCAATATATGCACCGTTCGGTTCGCGTCACTTCACATACGCGATTACCGTAATACGATTGCGCTTCGCCGTCGGCTGTGTGCGCGCGCCCTTAATTAGCCCCGCTGCCCCCACGGTACAACACACAAAATTAAACCCTATATTCATAACCAAAAGGTCGAACTTTGTATAAATAGTACGCTCCAATAACGCCATCGAAGGCAGAGTTAATTATGTGATCGCAAAATCACATTTGACGGTATCGGAAATCATTAAACGTGCGTGTTTTCATCACGGAATTTTAATTAATGGGTCGAAAGGGTTATCGTGGCGTTAAGAAATTTTTGGTATGATGTTTTTTGCTAAAGCTTTCATAACTAAAGCGCTTACTTTAGAGTTAGAAAAAAACTGATGAACTCGTACTACGGTTAGCTACATAATGCTACGAGGCCTACGATGCTACGCTGTAAAGATGCTACGCCCCGCGTCCTACTACGCGACTGGTCTTTCAAACTTGGTCCTTCGCTACGCAAGGCCAGTGCTACGAACCGTAGTCGAATACTACGATCTTTATTCCCCATAATACCACTTTCATACAATCGTTACGACATAATGAAACGATTAATAGGCTCCAAATAACTATTTATTGGCTAAATAAAATCCATTTATTTACCATATCAATTGGATACGAATAAAAACGTAATAAAGGACGGTGTTAGAAAGACTGGGGAACTTTTGAAGATGGCGCTCGACAATGGATTACGAATTTATGTGGGGGAAACCCTGAGAATAAGTGTGCTGGAGACAGTTATATTGCTTAAGTTAATGCATAAATAAAAGGTAACAATATAGGCTGGTTTTAGGGTAAGGAAGTACGTCGTAAGGCAGTATAGGAATAATGACTTGCTTGGAAGAGGTAAGTTTAGATTTATTTTCTTACTCCCACATAGAAGTTTCAATTTTGCGTTCCCAATTAGTGTATTCTTTTTTTTTTAATTTAAGGACCCAAGTTTTTAAATCTAAAAAGATGGAGAGTATCTTAAATGCAGCTTGCGGAAACAATTTAAATATTGTACGAAACAATGTCCTTTAAAAATGTGGTCAAAACTTTTAATTGTTTATGTAACCAAAACTCCCTGGGGACCTAAATAAATAAGTAACATTTTACATGCACATTACTGCAAAAATTCAAAGCGTTTTTTAAGTGAGCGTACTCGTATGTTCCCCTGTCAAAACAAATATAATTTCACTAATTAGTGACAAAAATTCAACGAGTACACTAAGCCTTCAGGCTCTGCAGCTTAAAGCGCTTCAGTATTCATCTGAATTCAGCCGCTGTTATGTTAGTACTAGAACGAAGGTTCCTTTAGAACAGGGATGACGAACCTTTATTGACTTACGTGCCTTAAAAAAAATCATGTAACAATGCTGTGCTTTCAAGCCAATAGTCATCATAACAAAACTGACTGGCCATTCAAAAATATTTCAATATTATTCCAATGAAATATTTTCTACTTTCTTGCTCCCTCTAAATAACATTTCTAGCTGTATTTTATCCGATTGTCGAAAGTAGTTCCCTCATGACACAGTTTTAACTTTTTATGCGACAACTAGACCAACGAGGCAGTTTTAACTGTACAACAGGCAGTTAAAACTGCCTCGTTGGTCTAGTTGTCGCATAGCCGACTGCTGATCACGAGGTCTCGGGTTCGATTCCCGGGACGGGCTGAAATCGCTTTGTGGGTTTTAGAAACTTTCACAAAGCAGCCCGGAGTTGGAAGTTGGTGATTGATACACCCGTGCATCGGAGAGCACGTTAATGTCGGTCCTGCGCTGCATCCTCGTCGTCGTGCGGATCGCCGTCCCATCGGGTTATGAGAGTGAGGGAATAGGGAGTGCACCTGTGTCTGCGCAAATGCTTGTGCACTATAATATGTCCTGCGCAGCTGGCTGATCTCCTTATATGAGAACAGCCGCCGTGGCCGATAATCGGCTAGGAGGCCATCAATTTCAATAGCAATATTTTAGATGCAAAATAATGGCATGCCCAAATTATTTTTCTGCGTACCACCAAAGGCACTTGTGCCATTGGTTCGCCATCCCTGCTTGGAACTCAGCACTAATCAGCTTTGCGCTACCGCTGTTTTTAATTTTCCAAAAATCCCCACTCTTTTGTTTCAGTAACAATTGCGTGTTTTTGCTTGTCATTTGTTTAGGATTTTAATTTAGGGCTGAGCTGTGAGCTATTCAGTCTTGAAGGCTGTTTTTTGGATGGTTCTGTGAAATCGAAATCGATGCTGCGATTGTAATGAGAAGTATTGGTGGTTTGGGTCGAAAGTATGAGTCTTTTCGTAAGGGTGGATAAAGGAAGCGATATATTTATCGATAACGAATGGAAATAGAACAATATTCAAAATTATATAAAAGGCCAGTATCAGAGGTTTTACATAAAATTCTGGATAGCCTGACAAATAATGCCCTAGAGAAGTAGCGAAAATAAAAATTCCTATAGCATTATCTGTTAGATAGCAATCAAGAAGTTTATTTGGAACCTCTAAAACCGACCCTAAATCATACATTTTTAGGGTTCCGTACCCAAAGGGTAAAACGGGACCCTATTTTAATTACCTTTAGATCTCATATCACCAAGAAATTACATTTAACTACAAAAACATTCCCACTCGAAGCATTCACAAGTTATTTCAGTTTTTTCACCATTTAAACTTTATAATATTTTACAGTAGCAATGTTTCAACCATTATCAGATCTTAAACCAATAAATTGAATAGATACAATCATATTTATTGTCGGCATAAGTCGGCACAGTTCTAAGGAAGACGGTTATAACTTAACCGGGATCGTAAACCACTCGCAGCATTTTATTGTGTACAATAGTAGTCGTCAAAACACTTCATTAGAATTTTATTTTATTTTTATTGAGGAATAAAGGTATCAATTAGTAGGTTTTGGTTTAATTTGTTTAGGATTATTATGTGTGGAAAATTATCTTACTGGGTTACAGATTTTGTGCAAGTGTTGATGTAAGGTTTCTTTAAGCTGTGCCCTACCGGGTCCATATTGTGCCCACCTTATTTAATTTACTAGCATAAGATATGGAATGCTAATAAAGGACTGAATTAGATTTCTTTAAGAATTTTATCTTTGTAATATTTTAAAGGATTAGCCTGTGCCCAGCAGTGGGACAACAGAAAGGCTACTAAAAAAAAAAAAAAAAAATTAATTTCGATTCTATAAGCTAGTGGATTTTACCGCCTTGCGTTTTCTGCCTAGTAGGTTTAGATTTAAAATCGAATTAAAAAGAGAGCACATTTTATACCTACCTTTCTACTTAATGTCTGTGCTTATTATTTTTAAATATGCTCCTGCGCAGCGACCAAAGCTCCATCTTCGTCCGTTAAATCGATTTGTCACACATTCTCAACATCATCCAAGGTCTTAAAGATCAGAATGGAAGGAAAAAACTCACCACTTTCAGAGACTGACGATGGCGACCGTTCCGCCGTGGACACCCCCGACGATGACGACTCTAGCGAGGAGAGCGAGTCAGCTCGCGTTGTGTGCGTGTGGGTCATTGAACTCTCCGATAGTCTTGAGTCTCTGGGCGCGTCGCTCAGCTGGTTTAACCGCCGCTGTAGGTAACGTTGTTCCCGCGCCAACTGCTCCTTGTGACTGACGTGCCTCTTCTCTCGTTCTTCCAAACTCTGCAACAAGAGAGACTAGTGGTTAAACTCTGCAGGTTTAGAATGGGTGCTAGCTTTGCAAGGCGGTAAATGTTGCAGAGTCGCAGATTTACGATGTGGAATTTAAGGCGTCGTTTATATACAAAATCTTGAAAATAATTGAAATCTTAAGAAGTTTATAAGAAAGCTCAAGGCTTTATAGAAACAATCTCATGATTATTACAAGAGCATACTGTTGGAATTTCGATGAAGTCCGTAAGTATGTAGATATTGAGATGCACTGTACACACAAACATGACCGCGTAATACCAGTAGTACTTCAGTTTACATAGCAGACTCCGCACCACTATAACAGCATTAATTAAATAACTTCAACAAAAGAACTCCCAATCACCCATCAGCACGAACAAACACCAATTCACTAGAAGTTCCCATATTAGCAAGAGCCGAACACGTCCGAATTGTTCCGAAAGAGATTAATAGTATCAATAACAAGAAACTATTGGGTAATTAGACGCACATAATGTGCTAGGCGAAACACATTAATCACTAACCGCTGATTTACTAACTTAGGATTTGACGTTTAACGTTAACCAGTCATAACTGGAGTTGTTAATGGCCCGAGTTGAACGTGCGACTACGAATAGGAACTATTATTATTATATTACTGGGAACTTAGAGTAAATTTAGTGTAGGGTTAAGATTATGTTGAGGTTGAAATTACATCTGCTAAATTACAATGTTACTATATTTTCACAATTTGTACTGCCCTGCCCTTATGTACAATGACACACAAAAAATCATAAGAATTAAAATAGACATTGTATTTATCTCACATTCACTAAACCAGAACTACGAGCCCCCTCCAATACGGTCGATATTTAAAAAACAAAAGCTTAACGCAACCTGTCAATAAATACTTAATGGCATCCACAAAACATTTATAACTCTCGGCTAAGCATGCCGCGTGCATTCGCCCTTACTGAGTCCAACAGTCTGCACACAGCAGTTTTTTGTGTAGCTCTTAAGAAAATGGCTTTTTCCAGAGCCTCTGGGGACCCACGAGAAAAAATGAGGATTACCTACAAAGTTCGGGAACTCAGTGCACGGTAGTCGATATATTTTCGCCTTTTGTTTCTCTCTCATTGTGTTTATGCGTTTATTCTACGTACACTTAAATGGGAGTTGGAGTTTCTTCGCGAGTTTAGAATTAATAGCCCTAATGTTGAATAATTCAGGTTATTTTCAGTTCGAAACCCGTAAGGGTTGTGTAATTTGGAACGTTACCTTAGCTGTTGATTTATTTTTGGGTCAAATTCGAGCCGATAATAAGTTGTGTAATGAATTTGTTTTCAAAATAGATTGTATGTAATTGGTTAATGATTCTAAAATTGGTTTTGATTACGAAGATTTGAAAGCTATAATAAAGCTATTCAACCTAATAAACCCATCACGTAGCTCCCTTAAACAATACAAAGAGGAAAGTTAACGTATTCTTTTTAATTTTGCCATATCTGGCGACCTTCGGGCATAACGGCCAGGCCTTAGATGATATATCTGACAATAAATCTTCGGGAAGTCACCGCTGCACTGTCCTTATTTTGCAGTCCAAATGTTAAATGCTTTTGGGGAGAGATTTTAAAATTCCGCCGCTTTTGCGAATGATTAAATTATGGATGGAGAGAAATGGGCGTGAAAATTGTTTGCGGGTGATGGATATACGGCACTGTGATTTTATTTTTGTGAAAAATTGAAGAATTAAATGGGAACGTCAAAATTAAAAGGCAGCTTTAGTTTTTTGTTGATGAAGATTTGAATTCTCGTTGAAATAAAAGTTCGTGTTCATCAGACATCTTTCTGTCGAAATTATCAATACAGTTCAGAACATACCTTCCCTAATTTGAACTGCTATTAGACATAAATCAATATAATTGCAAATTGAACCTCACCTCAATATAACGTACATACACAAGTAGAAATTATCCGATTCATACGTCTCAATGGACAGATTTCCAATACACCCGCACATAGGCGCAAACCACAACCTTTGCTTTATCGATTTCCTGTCAGGGCATTTGAGCGTCGAACGATTCCGAATTATGTCATATTGCTATACGCTATAATGTCCTATAACTATATATCACGGATTACTGGTGCCGTCCCACTCTCGTGTTATTGCACACTATTTATTTTTTACGACCCTCGTTTGATAGTAGATTTGGCCTCTCCAAATAATCCAGTCGTATTGCAAAACCGGTGATGCTGAATAATCTCTGCACTCTGCATTCTGAAAATGTTAATGCTTTTTGAAGGATTTTTGCGGAATGCGGAAATTAAATGTGAAACGACGCCTTTTTCCACTAGGGTGAATACAAATGGACACAAAAATGAGTGTTTCACTCTTAATGATGCGGTAGTAAGTGACAATCTGGATGGTCGATTTAACACCGTTCTTCCCAAAGCATTTGGTACACAGCTGACCTATTTTGGCATAATCACGCCCGATTCGAAAGAGGTTCGTGTTCAATTAAAACAAGGTTTCATAGAAAGAACAATACTGACAGCGGGAGGAATATGACCCTTAAAACATGTAAATTTGAAGCTGATGAATTTGAAACAACATTTCAGAGTATCATTTATAACTTAATTGGTTATTAGAAAAGTTTTCCAATCTGCATGAGGGATTGCTCGGTGGTCGGAATTTTTAGCCGCAGCAAAATATAGCCGACATTGTTTATTTAGGCGGACTTGATGGAAAACGCCTGAGGAGTTCGATCAGCAATTTGGCCGGTTTTTGACCTTCCGCTGTGAAAGTTATTTGATCTTGCAATTTGGAGTTCGTAACAATAATTTCTTGACTCAGACGGAACTAGACGCCCTGGACAGAAAAGTCCGTACACTGTTGACCGCGTACAGGATGCATCATCCACGTTCATCTGTAATGAGGTTGTACATCCCACGGAAGTGTGGAGGGCGAGGCTTTTTAAATGCCAAAACTCTTCACAACCGTGAGGTGTGCAACCTTAGGGAATTCTTCCTCAAGGTGGACGGGGGGATGCATCGGGACGTGGTTGCAGTGGACAAGGGACTAACTCCGCTCTCCTTGCAGGTCGAGAACTGGCGCAAACCTGTGATAATGGATACCAATGACCGCAAGAGGGTATGGCAGAGCAAAGTGCTTCACGGACGCTTTTATCAGGCCCTTCATGGACCTGATATAGATTTTAAAGCGTCTGTGACCTGGCTACCTACTGGTGATCTCTTTGGAGAAACCGAAGGTTTTGTATGTGCAATTATGGACGAAGTAATGATGACCAACAACTATAGGAAATATGTTGTGAAGGACGGTACGGTTGACATATGTCGGGCATGTCGCCGTCCCGGTGAATCTATCCGACATATAATCTCTGGTTGTTCTCATCTTGCTAACGGTGAGTACTTGCACAGGCATAATCTGGTGGCCAGGATAATACATCAGCAACTTGCTCTGAAATATAAGCTTGTGGAACAGGAGGTACCATATTACAGGTATGTGCCCGACCCAGTTCTCGAAAATGGTCATGTCACATTGTACTGGGATCGATCTATCATCACTGATCGGACTGTTATGGCTAACAA
>NWSH02000437.1:13634730-13644796 GCA_002382865.2 Heliothis virescens | reverse complement strand
GTGCTATCTCTTAATATGCTATGTAATGACAATCTGAGATGGCGATTTAACAACCGTTTTCCCAAAGCATTGGACACAAGCTACCTATTTTGGACATAATCACGCCGATTCGAAAGACCCGTCTTCATAATTAAAACAAGTTTCATAGAAAAAACAATACTACAGCGATGATAAATATCAACCACCCTTATATAAACAGGTTAAATTGAAGCTTGATGAATTAACAACATTTCAGTTATTTATATAATTATATCTATATATATATATATATCCAATCTGCATGAGTTATGCTCATATACGCATATTTCATACACCGCCAGCAAAATAACCACATTGTTAATCTCTCCTCCGACTGATGAAAAACGCCTAGATTCGATCAGCAATGCCTGGTACCTTCCCTGTGAAAGTATTTGAAATCTTCAATTAGTCGTAACAAATAATTTTTCTTGACTTCCAAACGAACCTAAGGCCCCTGACCAGAAAAGTCCACAACTGTTGACCCGCGTACCAGAAATGCATCATCCACAGATTCATCTGTAATGGAGGTGTACATCCCACGAAGTGTGGAGAGCGACTTTTTAAATGCCCAAAACTCTTCACAACCGTGAGGTGTGCAACTTAGGAATCTCCTCAAGGTGACGGGGATGCATTCGACTGTGTTGCAGGGACAACGACTAACTCCGCGCTCCTTGCAGGTCGAGAACTGGCGCAAACCTGTGATAAGATACCAAATGACCGCAAGAGGTATGCAGACAAAGTGCTCACGGACGCTTTTATCAGGCCCTTCATAGACCTCATGGACCTGATATAGATTTTAAAGCGTCTGTGACCTGGCTACCTACTGGTGATCTCTTTGGAGAAACCGAAGGTTTTGTATGTGCAATTATGGACGAAGTAATGATGACCAACAACTATAGGAAATATGTTGTGAAGGACGGTACGGTTGACATATGTCGGGCATGTCGCCGTCCCGGTGAATCTATCCGACATATAATCTCTGGTTGTTCTCATCTTGCTAACGGTGAGTACTTGCACAGGCATAATCTGGTGGCCAGGATAATACATCAGCAACTTGCTCTAAAATATAAGCTTGTGGAACAGGAGGTACCATATTACAGGTATGTGCCCGACCCAGTTCTCGAAAATGGTCATGTCACATTGTACTGGGATCGATCTATCATCACTGATCGGACTGTTATGGCTAACAAACCTGATATAGTGGTGATAGATCGATTAGAGCGCCGTGCAATGATTGTTGATATCACCGTGCCACATGATGAGAATCTCGTAAAAGCTGAAAAAGATAAACATCTTAAGTATCTCGATTTAGCCCACGAGGTTGTCAACATTTGGCATGTGGATTCTGCAGTCATTGTACCGATAGTTGTTTCAGCCAATGGTTTAATCGCCAAGAGCCTCGATTCACACCTAAAGAGGCTCGCGTTAGATGGTTGGATCAAGCGCTTGATGCAGAAAGCTGTACTTCTGGACACGGCACGCATCGTCAGGAGGTTTCTCTCTATGGAGCCCTGACCGCCGGTAGCTTGGACCATGTTCCCGATGCCGGTGGGAGACTATTTTTATATTTTTAAATGTTTTGTTTTTTATATGTATTTATAAAATATTTAAAAATGTAATAATATGTGAAATAAATGAATAAGAATTTCTTGATACAAGAGACGAATAGGTGATGCGAAATGAAGGTTTTTGATGGAAGGTATATCTCACGTGAAATTCTTACCTATGCTATATTTTTTCTTACAATCATAGCAGACGAGCGATCACCGAGTGGAAAATTAGATGGACCGCTGACCTGGAAACGCTCGCAAGGATCCGTTGGATACCAAGCCGTGTACCGAAGCAGAGTATTATGTAAGCGTCCGGCTTTCGGTGGACGTCTTATTCAATCAATACAGTTGGATTTATATCAATTTTCGTAAACAGTTTTATACATTCTAATCTTGCAACTTTGTTTACATAATAATGGATTCCCAAAATCTTGCGTATCGTTTCTATTTAATGGAACTCTCTCTTTTCATCAGTATCAAAACGATCCACGTTTATAGCTTTATTCGGGCCATCGTTTAATCCGTGTCTCATTCCTCAAGGCATTCATCCTTTACAGTCATTTTCAGGTAAAATTGCCTCGAGTATATTTTCAAAGGACACACGTGTCTCGAAAAGATTTAGGCAATTCAAAAGTTTGCTCATTGAGTGAATTTCGTTGGAGTTTAAAAACAGAAAGTATTTTTTTGGAACTGGTTTTAAGAATTGCGTAAAGCTGTAGCTTTAGCTTTCAAATCTAACTTCACACATAAATTTAGAATCCAACGTAAATATTTGTATGCATGGCCGCTCAAAATGATAGACTGTATTTTGAGAGAGTAATTTTGTGGAACTTTGCGAGTGTATGTATGTTGTATCTGTGTCGGTGTTGTCTCAAGTTGCCGGCAATTCGCTGGCTTATCGCCTCACAGGGGATGGGGCCGAGGGCTGTCAGCCGAATATAGCATTTATCTTTGGAAATATATTTTTACTTGGGGTTCTGACGGATCGAAATTCTGTACGAGAAGCATTACAAGCTATTTTAATTTAGTAAGTCACGAAATTAGAATGTAAATTAGTATTGGTACGCCACCTACACAAAGCTTTATGTATTTATCGAAAGGAACGAAATCGAGCAGGCAATCAATTAGAAATATATTTTGATTTCGGAGCTCACCCAATAGCAATTTACAATTAATTCCATTATAATTTTAACGAACGTATTCATTGAATATGAAACTTCAATTTAGGTATTCATAGCTACATTACAGCTTGCTGAAATTTCTGCTTCAACTTATATTTCTCTCTTGTACTATTTCTAACAGCGTTACTTTCATCTAGAATATTAAATATTTCTCTAGCTCCTCCTTCCAATCCATCTTGATAAAGCCCCTGACTTATATTTAGAGTTATGTTCATAGTATCTGCAGTTGCAGCACCCCTAGTTCCGTACGGCTCATTAAAACGTTCGCAGGCCACGTAATCGTGGATTTACGAGTCGCGAGCCGCTATGTGCCGCTGTGTGCCGTATCACTCGCGAATTCATCTTAATTATTTCACTAGGCTCGCAGACTATGATGAGGGTCTGGTAATTTTGATCGTTATTACGTTCTGGGTTTGTAGATAGATGTAGTACAGACATGTTTTGTAGACCAAGCTTCCTTAACTGAACTTGATGGTGATAATATGAGATTCGATAGTCGGAATACAGATTTGTGCTGTGCAAATAAGAATGACGAAATCATATATAGGCTTGAAATCGTTGCTATTGATAACGATAATAACACCTCAAATTGTGAACATAAAGTAGGCGAAAGACCCACAAAAAACATACCTATACAAAGTGACATATTTCTCAGGAAAAAACCCAACAATCTTAAAAGTATTCGAACAGCCAAGTTATTCACAAGCAACATATTCCATTGTCATGACATTCCCAATTCGCAGCCATCACAACAATTTGCCTAAGCCGTGAATGTTTTCCGGTAAACGCAAATGAAAAGTGGCGTTGCCTACGTTTGCTGTGCTGGCTTTAACTACGATGCCTTTTAATTAGTCCTGCATATTAATCAGACTGACGGTCTAAGTTTGAAAATGTACTGAATGAAGGTTGGGACGGACACTCTTTAGGTACAGTTACTTAATCTTAAAGAGGTCGAAATTTTCGTGATCAAGGTCCCTTTATTGAACCAAAAAATTTGAAAAGATCATGTTATATCGTCGAAGCTAATAGTGATGTTACAAATAGTGTTATTTTTGTACATATTTTAACATAATAAAAAGCTCAGCTATTCGATATGGTAATACCGGATGATTACATAAATTTATTATTAATTTACAACAAAACGGTTTGGCAAAATGAAGCACAATTAATAATTGACATTGTTTTAATTAACAAAGAATAGTATAATAATTACAATGCCAGATATAAATTAAAGGCTGTCAATGTCGAAGACAGCAGAACCGTATGTTTTCACGCGAACAATAAATTCGCTAAACTAAACAAAGTGTGCGGCCATTAACATATTAGATTCGTTCAGTCGAGAGCCTATTTACGGCGGCGGTTTTAATTACTTACACGTTTTGAATATTCCTAATGAGTTTTGGTAATGAACATCCAAAAGCAACAAAAAATCCTTAATGAAATGTCTTACTAATTGAAGTAAGCTTGCAATCTCTAATACTGAAGTAGCTAACTTCATACAATATTTAAGGAATGTACAGAATGCAATTAAATCCTCGGCGGAAATTCATCATTTAATTTCAACGCCAAGAATAAACCAATTGTCAAAGGAAATGACTGAAGCAGTAAGTAAGTTTGTACTATACTCTATGAAAATTCATATAATAATAAAACGCTTTCCATAATTCTGTGTACGCTTCATCAAATTCAACTTTACTGTTAAGATATAGAGTTGAAATTCCTTTGAAGGTTTTGGAAATAATATTTGGTGAAGCGAGTTTGGAATAATAACGCATCGCTTCATTGACAGCGGTTTACTTTACGCTCAATTAGTGGAACGACACACGTGACGTGCCTGAGCCTTACACCCTCCCCCTTACCCCCTTCGCACCCCTTTAAGTGTCTGGGCCCAGTTTGGGTGCGGTGAATGTTGTGCTGTTTTAAATACTCACACATGCAAATGTGGGAAAACAGAAATACAAGAAACGAGAATTCGTAGGGTTGCTCGCTGAAAAACGAATGTATATTGCTTTATTTGATTACACATAATTGTTATAAAGTCTTAATTGTGTACCTTTTAGACGAGATATGACTCAAGCATCACGGACTTAATAAATAAATTAATTTCCTCACGAAAACGTGCCATCAAACATTTACTCGACATAAAGATGGTCCAAGATTCGCACCTTGCGGCACCCCCATACCCGACGCCACTAACATCGCCTGATAACGCAATAAAGCGAAGTTACAACCGAGACAGCGGTCCAAACGCCTTGATAAACCGTCCTGCGAACATCCCACACCTCTCCGCACCCGATTTCGCATTGTTTCACCCGAGCGATATTGTCGAATGCCACCTGCCGTTCCTTTTCACAAATGTTCACCAGTTATCTCAATTTAACGATAGGTAGGCGTGTTATGTCAGGAAGTGAGCGCTTTAAGGCGGTTACGTTAGTCTAAATTAGGGGATTATCGCCTTTTATAGACACAGTTCTGAAATTATTGTGTTCAACAAAAAAGGAGTTGAAACATATTCGTAATCATTACGATCCCCAACTAAACCGCAATGTACAAAGTAGAATTGTAACTGGGGTCACAGAAACGTGACTACTAACAATATTCTCAGTGGCTGTACGGTGAATTATAAATAACAGGAGATTAGAACGCTTGTAATTGGGCAGATTCCGTCTAATGATAACACATCTGACACTCGGTCACGTTCGGGAAAAACGGAAAACGGTTCACTGTTCAAGGGGACTTATTTGCCATCGTTATTGCGGTCCTTCTATATGAATTACTGAGTTTAACTTTAATTATTTTACATACGACTACTTTATATAGGTTGTCCTGAAAGTTTCTCGGCTTCCCATAGACTTTTTCATTAACTTAGAGAATGCTCTAAATGTACAAATGAATTCTTCAAGTCCAGCGTTTTGTTGTCTAAATAAATAATACTTTTCGCAGAACTTTATTCTCAGCGAGGAAAAAAGTTTAAATTATACTAGCTCTGAAGGTTTTTTCCAACTTGGCTATGAAGATATAATTTGTTTAACGTTGTGAATACTAACTTAAAAATGGCTAATGAGACTTTCTTATAGTCAAACAGCGTATTATTCTTGGTGAGAAATATTAAAAGCACAATAAGCTTCGTTAGTAATACAAAAATTGTTTCAGCCATTACAGACGGTAACATCAGTTGAATCAGACTATTATTTTCCCGTACGTATAATCAATACTAAAAGCTCAATCGCTGAAGCAATTAAAAGCAAACCTCCACAAAAACAATTACATATTTTTCAGTACAGCGGCAGGTAATTTTTTAAATAAATACCACCTACTGCGCGGCACGGGTGAGTCATTATAGGTTTTATGGGCCATAACGCGGTCCCAACCTTATAATTCCGACTTATTCAACTACGTGAAAACAAAAATAAATCACGCCATCGATATCGTGGAGGGAATGATCGCAGGGGAAGGAAAATGTTGCGTAAATTTCTGTGTTGCGGACGTGTGCGATGTAAGGCACACGACCAAATGTCGGGGAATTTTGATTACATTGTTTGGAGTTTCGATTTTTTTAGGTCACCCTACAAAAGTTTGTCTGCCATCTTTATTGGTTTTGTCATCTTCCCCAACAGTATCAAGATGTTTCAATAGCTCCTACCTTTGTTTTGTTTCGCTACCTAAAGCTAAAGCAAACAATTTCCATCTTATTTAAGAATTTCATTTTCGTTACAAAACACGGACATTTACGATTTGAATATTTATTTCTATTTAAATTTTCCCTTTGTAGGTATTGTACTAATTTTCTTTGTAATCATTATGTTCGTAATTTCATTGAGCCATCCGTGTTAATTAGAACAATTTTCTCTCAATCTCGTCTTAAACGGCAGAGGGTTCACGAAATGCTTTGTCTACCTTCCAAAGATACCTACATAATTTAGGTAGATAATTTGGACGTTTTGACAAGGGTCTTATTTTGATTATTGTGTACGACATCTAAGTACCTATCATCGATATAATATATGGAGGTATCTAAGAAAACAGTAAACACTCGTTATATGTGATTATTGAAGCGTATTTTTTTGTTCTACGATTTCTTTATGAATATCCTTTTCGTGCTGTATTTGGGTAACGACCAATGATATAATTTTTGGATACTGTTACACAGGAAATTATTATATGAAACGATTCCTTTGTACCTTGTTAGAGGGTGAAAAGTTTAAAGAGCTCTTTTTGTACAATTGTTTCATGTTATACCGTCGATTCTATAATGATGTATTTTAACTTCGCTTATTTTAAAAAGCTAACATCGTTACAATTTTGCGCATCACTTTTACAGTCAAGTTCGTTAAAATTGCTAATAACTTAATTAAAATCTCTTTTAATCTTGTCACTTAATTAGAAAATTACATCAAACTTCAACTTAAGCTCCGCCATTTTTGTAGCAGAATGTCAGTTTTTGAGTAATGCGACGAAAAGAATGGCGGGGTCTTATGGCGCTCCCTTGCTATTGATGCCACGGCGCTTATTAAATTTCCCATGAAAAAGTGTCGAGGAGGGACAGAAAATGAATCGCCCTTTATGCTAGTTGAAATTAGCCTAATTTTCTTTGCAACGAGATATGTCAGAAAAGACTTTTGCTGCCATTAATTGTGATTTTAAAAATACACACACAAAACAAAAGAACTATTCCGATTTTCGAAATTCAAATCTCAAACAGCCATAACCAACTACCCGAATACATTCTAAAATCAAAAGCTCCAACCAATATCGCATGACTTAACGCCACGTCAGCGAAACGGGGCACGCTGATTGGCGTTCGAATTTGATACGACGTTGAAACCGAAGTGCAGGGTGACGGTGACGTCACTCGATGCGTCGCTGACTGAGCGATACTGACGTTTATTGGTTCAGTCCCGGAGATTTTATTAGGGCTGGAGGCGATGCTGATACGGGTGAAAAGGGTAATAAGCTTAGTTTTGCATTTCTGTTGCATAGTGTTTCTGTATTGGGTTTAAGTTGGCTATTGGAACCACTGATTCATGTTATTGTGATAAAGAAAAGGTGGAAAGAAGTGAAACTGAACCACACGTTAAAGAATCTACAGACTCTAGCAGGTGAACCTATACAAATCTATCAAATTTTAACATCGAAGATTAACCTCCACTATTGTGATAAGGTTGAAAATCTAATAAGGAAATTTTAAAGATTGTGGTATATTGATGTGAAGGTTTACATTTATCGAAACCCTGGACACAAATTACATAACGTAAGCGTAACATGATGAAATCAGACATCGTTTTTTTGGATTAAATAAATCCAAAGTAATGCTTATATTGATTATAATGGAAAATACCAAACCAAAAAATCTGAATTATAAAGGTCGTGGCATATTGTACCGGCACGGTCACGACACAGCTCCAACCCAGCAAATAACGTGTCATTTAAATTTGAACATTGAATTGTATGACGTATGTTATATTTCATAACAACGTGAGTTGTTAGATAGGAACCCGCGCGCTGGCAGCCCGCCGTTGGCTTTTTTGTATTGACGTTATGAAATATATCATACGTCATACGATTTAATGTTCAAATTTAAATGACACGTTATTTGCTGGGTTGGAGCTGTGCTGTTGCGGTGCGGGCATAGTGTGCCATGACCTTAAGACTTTACAAACAAAAGATTAATTGACAAACGGACAAGAATTAGAAGGTACAGTCACACACGTTCTCTCAAAGCTATCACTTAATCCATCTAGAACAGAACTAACAATATATTTAATAAAAGCAGCCCATAATACCTCTATAACAAATAATAATAGTTTGTCTAGACTTTAGGCAGACGTTACATCATGCCTGAGTCTATGTCTAGGTCTAATGAAAACGTGTCCATAGTATTATATTTCACTTGACGCAATAATTTTAGGACAAATTGAGAAATCGTTTTCGGTAAGCTAGAAATTATTATTGTTTTGGGTAGAAGAGAAATGTGTAAGAAATTGATTATTTATAGCATACTTAAGACGGGAGAAATAAGAAGATAAATATGACAGTGGAATAAAGTAGACATCGCATTTAATAATTATTGTCAGATATAAGTTAAAGATGAAAATAATTTAGTGATAGGTCACAAAATTAGAAATGTAGAGGCAACGTCAAAATAAAGAGACTAAAATAATAAATCTGATAAAAAATGGAATTCAAACAGTTCATAATATACGTTTAGAATTCGTCTATCTTCAACAATTTTTCAACCTCATCCACTTTCCTCTCATACAACCATCAATAAAAGTGGAAATTGACAAAATTGCTTTGCAGCTACCCCACACAAACCTATAATGAAATGAAAGACCGAATGTATTCAAATTGCATCCCTTACAACGCGGTCTTTAATCAACTCCGACCGCAAATAATTTCATCCCCCTTTAGGCCGTTTGTCCACCGCCGCCGTCAACGTCACGTCAACGAGAATTAGATTATTTCGGGCCGAATTTAAAATGACGTAACGTCGATCGTTTGTCCACCGCGACCGATATCGTTGGTTTAGTTTGTTCCAGCTGTCATGCGTGGTAGTCGTGTTTTCAAAGAAATAAAGTGATGGCTATGATAAACCGGCGACAACTTCTTCTTCTGCTTTTGTACCTTCGAAGGCGCAGGCGATGCAAAGAATTTTGGGTTCATCCGCTAATACGTGAACGATACATCACAGGGGCGTTTTATGTACACCACGCCAAGTTGCGAGAGCATGACAAGAGTTTTTTTAACTACTATAGGATGTCCACGACTACGTTCGATTATATCCTATATCATATTAAGGATAGCATCACACTCCAAAACACGAACTACAGGACATGCATACCACCAACTGAAATGTTAGCTGTAACGTTGAGGTACGTAGTAAAATACTACTCCATCACCGCAACTATAAGACGCATGTAGTGTTATAATATTTTAAAATAACTTTATTTTGTTGGTTTATTTCTTATCGCTCTAAATCAGTATGCATGTGATGGAAAAATTATAACTGTGGGAACTCATAATAAAACGAAAGCACAAACAAAATAATAACTGAGCTCGTCTACGGTGCGACGGCGACGGCGACGGCAGTGTATGGACAAGTTCATATGTGTTTTGTATTGCCGCCACATCGGCCCGTCAAAATTTCGGGCGACGATCAAGCGATCACGCCGATCTACTCGCAAATTCGGCGGCCGGGATGACGTCGCTCGGGTGACGGATGTGCGGTGGACACGCGGCTCAAGTAATGTAATGTAAATGTATGTACCGCTACTTCGGCGCCGTCATCTCGTTCTCGGTGACGTGACGGTGACGGCG